>CM064913.1:22562652-22692247 GCA_032727855.1 Quercus ilex subsp. ballota | reverse complement strand
AGTGGACGATGAAGATGATGAGGAAGGATGTTATATAAAGGGAAGAGGACTCTGATAAAGGGGGGATCGGAACAGAGAGAAAAAGAGGAAAAGAACAATTTTACTGTAGCTCTAAGACCTGTATTCATCTTTAAATCAATAATGCACCTCTTCAGACATCAATTTGTTTAGCTTTCAAGCGTATTTTTACTTCAGTTCATTCCTTAATATCATGGTTAACTGTTGTTAGATTCATAATCAGCCCAGCTCTTTCACCCATTCTCTACAAATTCATTGTTTTGGGTTCATTGGGCTCATAATCCAGATCTTTTGGACTTGGACTACAAAAATTGAACCTACAATTGGCGCTGTCTGTGGGGAGAGCTTGAGCGAAAGTGGAAGCAACAGTTGATAATAGCTGAACCAGGGCAACAACTAGCAGAATCTAGGGCATCCCAACACGTAGAACCTTTTCTTAATTTGGAGCAAAGACAAGATTGTGAAGGTAGTGTGCACACTGCGCATACTGATCGAAGCCAGCCATATGGTGGAAGTCACGTGTCTCATGCAGAGAAGAACCAGAATTTGCAACTAGAAATTGAAAAGCTAAAAAGGGAGCTGCGCCATGCAAAGAGGAAACAGATTTCTTCATATTTTGATGAAGATTCCGATGACGAACAGGACGTCACTTACAAGCAGAGATCTCGAACACCAGTCAGTGAATCTTTTTCCTATGAAGAAGAGCATCATCGTAAGAGGCAATCTCGAAACCCATCACGTGGAGGCGTAGGGAACGATGCTATGAGCAGGGTTTTGAATCAAATCTCTAGGTCACCTTTTACATGCAGGATCGAAGAAGCGAGACTTCCTCAGCGTTTTAACCAGCTGACGTTCACTATCTATAATGGTAAAACAGACCCTGTGGAACATGTAAGTCACTTTAATCAAAGGATGGCTGTCTACTCCAGAGATGAAGCTCTGATGTGCAAGGTTTTCCCCTCCAGTCTTGGACCGGTTGCAATAAGGTGGTTTGACAACCTAAAAGCAGATTCCATCAATTCCTTCAAAGAGCTCACTCAAGCATTTGGTTCCCGTTTTGTCACATGCCGAAGAATGGCCAGGCCCTTGTCTTCATTGCTATCCTTGAGCACGCAAGAGGGTGAGACCTTAGAAACGTATTCGAATAGGCACTGGGAAATGTTTAATGACATGGAGGGAAATTTTGATGGAATGGCCCTTAGCACGTTTAAGCTCGGCCTTCCCACTGACTATGGTTTAAGGAAGTCTTTAACTGGTAAGCTAGTTACTAGCATGCGTCAGCTTATGGACCATATTGAAAAGTATAAAAGAGTTGAAGAAGATCAACAACAAGGGAAGGGAAAGGACAAGGTTATCCCCCAAGAGATGAGGGATTTCAGGTCGGACCGTTACAATAGCAGTAAACCGCTGAGAGATTTTGCTGAGCAATTAGGATCAACAAATCCTCAAGCAGTCAACACTGTATTCAAAGAGCCAGTACACCAAGTTTTGGAAAAGATCAAGAATGAACCATTCTTCAGATGGCCAAATAAGATGGTGGGGAACCCTGAGAGGCGTAATCATAATCTCTATTGCCAGTACCATCAAGACCATGGGCATACCATAGAGGATTGTAGGAGCCTGTGGGATCATTTGGACCAACTGGTTCGCGAGGGTAAATTGAGACACCTCTTGTACCACTCTAGTGGCCGAGGAGGTCAGATGAACTCAGAGTCCCGAAGAGATGACTCTTCAAAGCCTCTATTAGGAACTATTAATGTCATATTCGCCGCGCTAGGGAGAACAGGATCCTGGCCATCGAAGGTTATGTCTGTAGCCCGGTCACCCGCAGGGACTTTGGCCAAGGTCCGAAGAAAGATAAATTGGGTGCTCAACCGGTTTTAGGATTCTCAGATGAGGACAAGATTGGGACCATCCAACCCCATGATGACGCTTTAGTAATCACCCTCAGAATTGGAGGGTATAATGTGAAGAGGGTAATGGTGGACCAAGGTAGCGCGGTAGAGATAATGTATCTTGATCTCTACAAGGGGCTGAACCTAAAACCTCAAGACCTAACACCATACAGTTCCCCTTAGTGAGTTTTGAAGGAAGAGTGGTTACCTTGAAGGGCCAAATACGATTACCTGTGCAGACCGGCTTAGAGGTGGTAGAGGTGGATTTCATAGTGGTAGATGTGTATTCGCCTTATACGGCAATCGTAGCCAGACCTTGGCTTCATACGCTAAGAGCTGTTTCCTCCACTTTGCATCAGAAAGTTAAATATCCATCTGAAAGACAGGTTTGTGAAATCCGAGGAGATCAGTCCGCGGCCAGACAGTGCTTAGTGGCTGCCATCCAACATAAGCCCAAAACTGAGTCCTCGGCCAAAGCCGAAAGGGGTTTATAGCAGTTAAAACATCAGGCATCACCCGCCGAAGATCCAGGCGAGGGCGCTAGGTGTGAAGATTTGGTAAAAGTTATCATCGGAGATAATCCCGAAAAGTTTTTTCAAGTTGGATCTCAGCTACCTTTGCAAGAGAGGGAAGAGCTAGTAGAGTTCCTTAAGAGAAACCTTGACATATTCGCCTGGAATGCTTACGAAGCCCCAAGGGTAGATCCATAATTCATATGTCACCATTTAAGGGTCAACCCATTGATTATCCCCAAGAAGCAGCCTCCTCGGGGTCCATCTAAGGAACATGCTAATGTAGTAAGAGAAGAAGTAACAAAGCTTAAATAAGCTGGAGCTATTAAAGAAGTTTTTTACCCAGAGTGGCTAGTGAATACTGTGGTGGTGAAGAAGAAGAATGGGAAATGGCGAGTATGTATAGAATTCACTGACTTAAACAAGGCTTGTCCTAAGGATCCATTCCCTATGCCAAAGATTGATCAGTTAGTGGATGCCACTATCAGCCATCCTCGGATGAGTTTCCTGGATGCTTTCTAAGGTTACCACTAGATACCACTAGCCCCGGAGGATAAGGAGAAGACTGCTTTTGTGACCCTATCGGTAATTACCACTATAAGGTGATGCCATTTGATTTGAAAAACGCGGGATCTACCTATCAAAGAATGATGACGAGGATGTTTGAGCCACAGCTGGGCAAAAATATTGAAATTTACATAGAAGACATGGTGGTGAAAAACAAGATTGTTGCTGAACATGTGAAGGACCTTGAAAGTACCTTTGAAGTTCTAAGAAGGTACAAGCTGCGCCTAAACGCTTCCAAATGTTCATTCGGTGTGGGGTTAGACAAATTCTTGAGGTACATGGTGACTCACAGGGGAATTGAAGTTAACCCCGATCAGATAAAGGCCATCAACAATTTACAAGCTCTTCAGAATCTTAAGAAAGTTCAGAAACTGATTGGAATGATTGCTGCCCTAAATCGATTCATCTCCCGATCAGCAGATAGGTGTAGACCTTTCTTCTCGTTGATCAACAAATGGAAGGGATTTGAGTGGACTGAAGAATGTGCTGTGGCTTTTCAGTAACTTAAGGACTATCTCGCTCGGCCACCAATTATGTCCAATCCTGAACCAGATGAGATCTTATTTGCCTACATTGCGGTGGCTCCTTGTGTCGTAAGTTTGGTACTGATTAGAGTGGACCAATGTGTGCAAAGGCCAGTTTACTATGTGAGTAAGTCATTACACGAGGTTGAGATTCGATACCTGCCTCTGGAGAAAGCCATCTTGGCAGTAGTACTTGGTACACGGAAGTTGCCTCACTATTTCCAAGCTCATACGGTCGTTATACTCACACAACTTCCGCTTAAAACCATACTTAGAAGTGCTGACTACACGGGGAGAATAGCTAAATGGGGTACTATCCTAGGGGCTTTTGACATCAAATACATGCCCCGTACTTCAGTCAAGGGTCAGGTTCTCGCAGATCTGGTGGCTGAGTTCATAGAGCCTAGTTTAGAAGAGGTAACGGTAGAGAATGACATGGATGAAAAATCGGTTGGTATGATTTCTCAACAAGGCCCGTCATCCTGGGAAGTATATGTAGATGGCGCAGTGAACCAAAAAGGTTCTGGAGTGGGGCTAGTGCTGATATCCCCTGAAAGAATCATCATTGAAAAGTCGTTAAGGCTGGACTTCTCGGCAACAAATAACGAGGCGAAATATGGTTCGAAGAATGGGAGGAAAGTCAGTGGAGGTGTTCTTAGACTCGAGGTTAGTTGTTGGTCAAGTACAAGGTAAGTTTGAGGCGAAGGATGAAAGAATGCAGGGATACTTGAGCCGAGTTAAATGTTTGCAATTGGAGTTCGAATCTTTCAATTTGATGCACATCCCCAGAAATGGTAATGCACATGCTGATTCTTTGGCCATGCTCGCTACCTCTTCGGCGCAAGATTTGCCAAGAGTTATCCTCGTCGAGGACTTGCATGGGCGTAAAGAGGCAAGAAGAGAGGTAGTCCAAGTTTAACAAATCAGGGTCGGACTTAGCTGGATGGATCCTATAATTAAATTCTTGAAGGAGTATATTTTGCCTAAAGAAAAGGGGGAAGCTGACAAAGTTTGGAGGAAGGCGACCAGATTCTGGCTATCCGAGGACCAGAAACTATATAAACGCTCCTGTTCAGGACCATACTTATTATGTATGCATCCTGAGGCAGCTAAGTTACTACTAGAAGAACTACAAGAAGGAATCTGTGGGAGCCACACTGGAGGTAGGTCCTTGGCTCACCGAGCCATTACTCAAGGTTATTGGTGGTCGGATATGCAAAAAGAAGCCCACGAGTATGTTAAGAAGTGCGATCAATGTCAACGGTTTGTCCCAAACATTCATCAACCAGGGGGAACTCTCAATCCACTATCCAACCCATGGCTTTTCGCTCAATAGGGCTTAGATATCGTGGCTCCATTCCCTAAGGCTGCTGGAAACAGGACATTCTAGTCGGCACAGACTATTTCACCAAATGGGTCGAAACTGAGCCTCTGGCCAACATCAGAGACATAGATGTGCAGAAATTTGTGTGGAAGAATATTGTCACTCGGTTTGGGATTCCTCATACTCTCATCTCAAACAATGGCTTACAGTTCGATAGTAAAGCATTCAGGAATTATTGCAGCGAATTGGGAATCATGAACAGATACTCCACCCCTGCTTATCCTCAGGGTAATGGGTAAGCAGAAGCTGTTAACAAGATCATATTAAATGGCTTAAAGAAGAGACTAGACGATGCGAAGGTCAAATAGGTGGAAGAATTGCCACATGTGCTTTAGGCTTACAGAACTACGCCTCGTAAATCTACTGGATAGACCCCCTTCTCAATGACCTATGGGGCTGAAGCTGTCATACCTTTGGAGATTGGGTTCCCAACATTGAGAACTAGTTCGTTCAGTCCGATCGGCAACAATGAGCAACTAGAGAAGAGTTTGGACCTGATTGAGGAAAGGAGGAAAAATGCAATGGTCGGACTGGCACATTACCAACAAAAGCTCAGGCAGGGCTATGATGCTAACGTAAAGCTAAGGCCTCCAGAACCTAGTGATTTGGTACTGAGGAAAGTTGTGGGCACTGCAAAGAACCCAGTTTGGGGAAAGTTAAGACCCAATTGGGAAGGGTCATATCGTATTACTTCAAGGGCTGGCGATTGTACTATTATTAATCGAATCTTTTCTTCAATCAATATGCCAATTCGTTTTATGAAGTATTCTCCTAAGTGTTTAAACTTAAATCCAATCACGCCTGAAGTTCTCGGACCAGATGATTTGGGTTAGTTAACACTCATTCACAGTTTTCCCAAGTGTTTAAACTTAAATCCAATCATGCATATAATCTACGGACCAGATGATTTGAGTTAGTTAACACTCCGTTACAATTCTCTTAAGTGTTTAAACTTAAATCCAATCATGCCTGTAGTCCTCGGACCAGATGATTTGGGTTAATTAACACTCATTCATAGTTTTTTCAAGTGTTTAAACTTAAATCTAATCATGTCTATAGTCCTCGGACCAGATGATTTGGGTTAGTTAATACTCATTCATAGTTTTTCCAAGTGTTTAAACTTAAATCCAATCATACTTGTAGTCCTCGAATCAGATGATTTGGGTTAGTTAACACTTATTCACAATTTTTCCAAGTGTTTAAACTTAAATCCAATCATGCTTGTAGTCCTCGGACCAGATGATTTGGGTTAGTTAACACTCCGTTACAGTTCTCCTATGTGTCTAAACTTAAATCCAATCATGCCTGTAGTCCTCGGACCAGATGATTTGGGTTAGTTAACACTTATTCACAGTTTTTTCAAGTGTTTAAACTTAAATCCAATCATGCCTGTAGTGCTCGGACTAGATGATTTAGGTTAGTTAACACTCCGTTACAGTTTTCCTAAGTGTTAGAACTTAAATCCAATCATGCCTGAAGTTCTCGGACCAGACGATTTGGGTTAATTAACACTCATTCACAGTTTTTCCAAGTGTTTAAACTTAAATCCAATCATGCCTGTAGTCCTCGGACCAGATGATTTGGGTTAGTTAACACTCCGTTATAGGTCTCTTAAGTGTTTAAACTAAAATCCAATCATGCCTGTAGTCCTCGGACCAGATGATTTGGGTTAGTTAACACTCATTCACAGTTTTTCTAAGTGTTTAAACTTAAATCCAATCATGCCTGTAGTTCTTGGACCAGATGATTTGGGTTAGTTAACACTCATTCACAGTTTTTTCAGGTGTTTAAACTTAAATCCAATCATGCCTGTAATTCTCGGACCAGATAATTTGGGTTAGTTAACACTCCGTTACAGCTCTCCTAAGTGTTTAAACTTAAATCCAATCATGCCTGTAGTTCTCGGACTAGATGATTTGGGTTAGTTAACACTCATTCACAGTTCTCCTAGGTGTTTAAACTTAAATCTAATCATGCCTATAATTCTCGGACCAGATGATTTGGGTTAGTTAACACTCATTCACAGTTTTTCGAAGTGTTCAAACTTAAATCCAATCATGCCTGTAGTCCTCAGACCAGATGATTTGGGTTAGTTAACACTCGTTTACAGTTTATCATAAGTGTTTAAACTTAAATCCAATCATGCCTGTAGTCCTCGGACTAGAATATTTGGGTTAGTTAACACTCCGTTACAGTTTTCCTAAGTGTTTAAACTTAAATCCAATCATGCCTGAAGTCTTCGGACCAGATGATTTGGGTTAGTTAACACTCATTCACAGTTTTTTCAAGTATTTAAACTTAAATCCAATCATGCCTGTAGTACTCGGACTAGATGATTTGGGTTAGTTAACACTCAGTTACAGTTCTCCTAAGTGTTTAAACTTAAATCCAATCATGCCTGTAGTCCTTGGACCAGATGATTTGGGTTAGTTAACACTCATTCATAGTTTTCCCAAGTGTTTAAATTTAAATCCAATCATGCCTGTAGTCCTCGGACCAGATGATTTGGGTTAGTTAACACTCATTCACAGTTTTCCTAAGTGTTTAAACTTAAATCCAATCATGCCTATAGTCCTCGAACCAGATGATTTGGGTTAATTAACACTCCGTTACAGTTCTCCTAAGTGTTTAAACTTAAATCCAATCATGCATGTAGTTCTCGGACCAGATGATTTGGGTTAGTTAACACTCATTCACAGTTCTCCTAAGTGTTTAAACTTAAATCCAATCATGCATATAGTCCTCGGACCAGATGATTTGGGTTAGTTAACACTCATTCACAATTTTTCCAAGTGTTTAAACTTAAATCCAATCATGCCTGTAGTCCTCAGACTAGATGATTTGGGTTAATTAACACTCGTTTACAGTTCATCATAAGTGTTTAAACTTAAATTCAATCATGCCTGTAGTTCTCGGACCAGATGATTTGGGTTAGTTAACACTCATTTACAGTTCATCCTAAGTGTTTAAACTTAAATTCAATCATGCATGCAATACTCAGACCAGATGATTTGGGTTAGTTAACAATCGTTTACAGCTCTCCTAAGTGTTTAAACTTAAATCTAATCATACCTGTAGTCCTCAAACCAGATGATTTGGGTTAGTTAATATTGTCTTATAGTCATTATCAGTGTATGAATTTAACAAATCATACCTAAATAACCTCGTCTCATAGTCGTAAGTCTTTGAATAATCCAAAATCAGTGCTTAGCAATATTCCTTGTAGATATTCAAGGAAAACTGTAATACCTTCACATCATTCATTGCATTCAATGTTTGATAATAATTCTTGTACGACCTATTTCTTCCAATATTTGAATAAGTTGTTTGCATCATTGGCATGATATCATTGTTAAGTCTGCCTATATTACCATAATTACGATTTATAGCTATTGGCAATAATAATAAATCTCATAAGATGTGCAGCGAAGACACTAAAAATAAAAGAAAAATGATTTCATTGATCAAAAGAAAGTAGTTTACAATCCCTTACATAAAAGAAAAACTGATACAAGTATGAAATAAAAACTCCTAAACGCCTAAGCCTTCATCTAAGGGGCCAAAGGGTCAGCAGCCTGATTGGACTGAGCAGCAGCAACTTCTGGGGCTTGTTCCTTAGAATCTGAAAGGTTTTTCTTTTTTTCCAAATCTTTGCCCTTATCCTGGGGAGCCTTAGCTTGCTTGCCCTGATCACCAGGTTGAGCAGGCTCCTTGGGATCCTCAGCTGGTTTGCCCTGATCACCAGGTTGACCAGACTTCTTGGGGGCCTCAGGGTCGATAGGAGGGACTTGGCCGATCAGGGATTGCTCCGAAGCCTCTTAGAGTGGTATGGGGAGAGAGGAATCAAATCCTGGGAGTTCGCGAATATCAGGATTGTAGTATATACTCCCAGGGTGTCTCAAGTTAGATTCCGTAGAAACCCCAGCAGCATCAAGTGCTTTTCCCCAAGTTACATCGCAGTAGTCTCGGCAAACCGTGGTAAACTGCTCAGTAAGACCGGCTTGGGTCTCTTCTACCCCCAGTTTATAGGCTGCCTGCCTTTTAGCCTCGCCTGCCTCATTGGCCAACTGAGCGTTCCTCTCGGCCAATTTGGCAATCTCCCTGGCTTTTTGAAGCTCAGCTCGAAGGTCCTTCGCTAGCGCTCTTTCTGTTTCCAGATTGATCTTGGTCAAATTCAGCAGCTGGCGTTGGTCTTCGGCCTGCTTCTCGACATTTTTAAGACCAACATCTAGACTATTCCTTTGCTTAGTCATCTCTTTTAACTGCTTGGACAGATGAGCATATGCCAGCGCTCTTTCTGTTTCCAGATTGATCTCGGTCAAATTCAGCAGCTGGCGTTGGTCTTCGGCCTGCTTCTCGACATTTTTAAGACCAACATCTAGACTATTCCTTTGCTTAGTCATCTCTTTTAACTGCTTGGACAGATGAGCATATTCTTCCTTCAGGCCGCCCAGCGATTTTTCTGCCTTAGACCGAGAGTGGGCCTCTGCTTGGGCTTCAGTATAGGCCTTTTTGTTCCACTTCTCAGCCACATAAACCTGCTGGGTAATCTACATAGCAGAAGGAAAATTTCAATATATATATAAAAAAAAAAGTCATCAGTATCCCAGCTGAAGAAGTGGACTAGTCTACTTACCATGGCTAAATCCCTTTCTAGGGATAAAAAGAGGTCATACTAGTTAAAACGCCTGTAAGAATCTATGTCTCGTGGGCGGAGCAGTGGTTGCTCCAAAGCCTCAGCAACGAGACCTGCTCTCCCCCCATCATAATTCTTGAGGGAAGTCTCCCAGTGGATTGGAGCACCATCCAATTCCAGCCTTGGGGACCAGGTGCGAGGTCCTCGGCGCACATCAGCTACGAGGGCGTTATCTCGGCTCTCTGTAGACGAAACCCTTTTGCTCCGGTGGTCTTTGGCCACCTTTTGTTGTTTGGTCCATTTTGGAGCCGCTACCTCCATTTCTTCATTGTCGGCGAGGGGCTTCTTCTTCTTCGGATCTGGCAATTGCTTTGCGCCGAGATCCAAAGGAACCTGGGAAGGTGGTGGAGGAAGACTTACCACTGGTTGAGATGTACCAGTCTCTTTGGGCCCAGTTTTTTTACCTTTATTCTTCATCAGGTCCCTCAAGCTCGCCATGTCTTCTTCTTCCGAAGAGTCTTCTGAATGAGCAGTTATCAAAACAGGAGGGCAAACGCTAGACTGCTTGTCAATCTCCTCCTCGGTGTCTGAAACTTGTATCACCTGAACTCCTCTTGAAGCCTCTCCTTCAAATTTAAACTTATCAATTTGTTCCTCAAGTGAAGAGGCCGAGAAGGCAACTCTTTCACCTACTGTTGCTGGTTCGAGGGGAACCTGTTGAATTGGCTGGAGGAGCAATGGCACACCCTGTGGATTTGGATGTGGCACGGGGGCAAGATCAAATGGAGCTAAAAAGTCTTTCCTAGCAACGTCTATGCGGTTGATACGATAATCCCCTTGTCTTATCGCGTTGCCGATTGGCTGAAAATCGGTCGATTTTGGCGTGTAACCAAGAATAAGAGGAATCGACTGGAGTTGCCCGTCTTCACTTACAAAAATTTCTGACTTTAGTAGGTAATTGAGCACGGCGACGTTCGCGAGGCTAAGCTGAGGAGTGACGTGTTCTTTATCTGTTAACATCACAACAAAATTTAGTTAGAGTTGAAAATACCAATACAAAGAGAAGAAAAATTGTTAAAAAATCGAAGGTCCTAAATCTATTGTTGGGAAACCTAAGTCTAGGATACCCCACCTGGCTCTCCTGGTTGGGTTGGACAATGAAAACCCTCATGCCATGCGCCCGAGATGATTAGATAGTCGTCTTTCATCCCTTTGTTAGACTTGGGAAGGTAGGAGACAAGACGAACAGTGTCGGATTGGGATTTGAGATAATATCCCGCTCCCTTTTGGCTATGACATTCGTACATGTGTACTACGTCAAGCCAGGTGAGTCCCAATCCTAGATGACGGTTCAAATCATCAACTGCTCTTAAGATTCTAAAGACATTAGGCGAACATTGTTCAGGACTAAGCCTATGGTTTCGAAGGTAATTACTAGTGATGGGGCCTATAGGGATAGTCATCCTCCCTTCTAGAAAGGCGATGGTGGGGATTATAACTTCACCCACCCTTCGATCTGTTAGTAGTTTTTCTGGAGGACAATACCTCAAACCCACATCTTGAGGTATGCGATATGTTGCCTTAAATTCCTCTATCTGGACAGGGCTATCCACCATATACTGAAATCTACCCATCTCAATTAAACAAGAAATAGGAACCTCTAAACACAGTGACTGGGGAGCGACTACTCGAAGGCCAAGGAAGCTAGCCGAGGAGAAGACGAAAGGCTTGAATAAAGGAGAACTTACACAAACTAAGTCGGAGAATGATCTTTAAACTCGTTGAGAGATTCTTGCAGATTCTGGGAAGAATTAGGATTGAGGATTGGACGAGCTTGGTGGATTTGAGTGCTCGAGTTCACTGGAAAATCTGAGAATCTGCAAAGTAAAGTAGAAATAACCTTTCTTGGGGCTTTATATAGGGACAAACGAAGGGGTAGGAGTCATCCCGCCCAAATTCTGAGGAAGAACCACGTTCGTTGGATCAATAGTCCACCGTTGGATATCAGGACAAAACGCCACCTGGGGTAATTAATAGCGCTTCGGGAATACTGAAACGGCAACAGCAATGATGAAGCGCCTAAATCTATGCTCATACACGTGTGAACTCATATATTTTTATACTTTAAGTTTTTATTTCGCAACCAATCAAAATCCTTTTTTTTCTCCTCGGATGCGAGGGAAAAATTAAAATTTTGAGGGGCTATTGTAGGGGGTCAAAGCCCAACCTTATGTATTGGGCCTATGACCCTATTTGAAGACTACTGTGTGTCCGAAGAGAAGAAAGCAGTTGAGAAGGAGTCCATGTGGAAGAGAGATACCTGGAAATGGAGGAGGAGTACAGTCCGAAGAGGGGATTCTCCTCGGATACAAATAGTCTTGATCCAGCAAATATCTGGAAGGTCCGAGTGATCTTTCTGACAACTTCAATGATAAAGATAAGTTTTGGGCATGCCTGGAGATGATAAGAACGGAGAAATATCTAAAAGAAAAAGTTGCCACCACATTAAATGCAATGCAGCTGCTTTTCTAGCCGCATTAATGTGGAGAAGACCCTTGAACAGTGTAATCTCAGCTATTACCACTCACAGAGAGCTAAAGAGGAGACCTGACATGACATATACTCAAGTGGATACCTAGATGAAGAACAAGTGGACGATGAAGATGATGGGGAAGGATGTTATATAAAGGGAAGAGGACTCTGATAAGGGGGGATCGGAACAAAGAGAAAAAGAGGAAGAGAACAATTTTACTATAGCTCTAAGACTTGTATTCATCTTTAAATTAATAATACACCTCTTCGGACATCAATTTGTTTAGCTTTCAAGCGTATTTTTACGTCAGTTTATCCCTTAATATCATGGTTAACTGTTGTTAGATTCATAATCAGTTCAGCTCTTTCACTCACTCTCTACAAATTCATTATTTTGGGTTCATTGGGCTCATAATCCAGATCTTTTGGGCTTGGGCTACAAAAACTGAACCTACAGAACTCAAGTACCATTTAGAACTCGATTTTCTCAAACTCAAGTACACAAAAAGTGATAGATTCCTATATATTTTTGAAATATTGGTATATTTATATATATACATCGGTAGAAGTAGAAGGCCAATTTTGCCGTTTTCCCTAGCCCACCAACTCCACTTCCCAAAATTCAAAGTCAAACAAAAAGAATATCGTCAAAAGCAAATAAATAAAAATAATAATAGCAAAAATGTAAACTAAAGGGAAAATAAGCAGAGACGCAAACCTCTTTTGACTTCAATCTTCAATTGTTTAATTGAAGCGGTAAGACTTCAAAGAAATTTGAAGCTACAAAGCTTATTGCCCAAGCAAGACGACTAAATTGTTCATTATAAAATCACATTGTGAGTTGAATTGCTACCACATTGCTAGCTCTCTCAAACATGGGTGAGGAAGTGAAGCTACATGGGACATGGGCAAGTCCATTTAGTTGTCGAGTGATATGGGCTTTGAAACTAAAGGGCATACCGTATGAATACATAGAAGAAGATCTTTCCAACAAAAGTTCCCAACTTCTACAACACAATCCAGTCCACAAGAAGATCCCAGTGCTTGTTCATGGCGGAAAAGCAATTTGTGAGTCCATGATTATCCTTGAATATGTTGAAGAGATGTGGCCACAGAACCCATTGCTGCCTACTGACCCTTATGAGAGAGCCGATGCTCGGTTCTGGATCAAATTTGCTGAAGAGAAGGTACTTCTACACCCGTTGGCACTAGTTTTTGGTTCATTTTGTCTTCAAATAAAGTCTAGTATTTTATGGTAAATGAAAATGATAGATTATTACAGTATTACCTCACTTTTTAAATAATTTCCGCATGAATTGCTTACAAGTCATTTATTATCCTTGTCATCACCATTTTTATTTAACAAATGATGTCAATGTTTCATTAATTTCTAGAAAATGTAACAATGACTTGTTTTTATTTGCAAATAAGAATAATAATCAATATTTTATAAGTGATATTAGAGATGTTATAAATTTTATAACATAAGTCTTACAAACTAACATATTACCAGTCACAAATAATTAAATAAAATAATTTATTGTAATGTTTAAGTCATGCAAATCATATTCTTATCACATCATTTTATATGATTACCCTTATTTTATTTATTTATTTATTTGTTGATAAGGATCTGTACTGACCATTATTATAATCTATATTTTTTAAATCATATATATATATATATATATATATATATATAATTGAACCAAGAAAAAGAAACTTCTAATAAAGTAACGCAAGTTTGATTGAGCTGAACCAAGCATGAACTCATTGACTTCTCATAACAATGTTCCAAATTCTAGCAGGGTCCTGCAATGTGGATGGTCTACCGAACTAGTGGCGAAGAACAAGAGAAGGCTGTGAAGGACACGTTGGAGATGCTAAGAGCCATCGAAGCACATGGTCTTGTAGACAAGAAATATTTTGGCGCTGACAAGATTGGAATAGTAGACATTGCCTTTGGACAGATTGCTCAATGGTTAGGAGTCATTGAAGACATCGTTGGGGTCAAGCTGCTTGAAGCTCACAAATTTCCTCGCTTGCATGCATGGATCAAGAATTTCAAGGAAGTTCCTATTATCAAAGAGAATCTTCCTGATCGTGATGAAATGATGGTCTTTTATAAGCGTTTCAGGGAAATGTTGCTGACATCTTCAAGACACTCTTAGCCGCGATAAATTTTCATATGAACCAATCCTATATACTCAGTGGGAACCACATATCAGTGCAAGAGATGTTGTATAATTAAGCAAGCTTCAGTGTTTTGGTTTTGCTATGGTATTCCCATACTTTCTTTCTGTTTGTTATGGCTATTTTTCAATTTTATTGAGGTTAAGATAATCATCAGTAGTTGTGCATTTTTATTGATGTTGACTTAGAGGCCCCAAGTTGGTAATATACGACTATTATATTATGGTACATATCATCTTATTTAATTGAAGAATTTTTATTTTATATGATGGGAATATACAACACGCCACTTACAGAGAGGTGGATTCGGTAAGTGTGAAACTCACTCTTATGTGAGTTAGGGTTTTGTATAATTTTTAGCGACGACTATGTATATAAATGTAAATTTTGTAAACAACTAAGAGCCTTGCTATTATTTTAAATTAAATTACGAATACACATGTACATGGGGGACAAATTAAACATATTTCACTTGTGATAACCTAAATATGTGGATTTGACTAGTAACTTATATTTGGTTGTTTGTTAGGAAGATCTTGGATATATGAACGATTACGATAATCTTAATTGTGACTTAAATTTGACTTGTCCTTTAGGATATAAGCATACATGTGACTAACACTTTCCTTGAGTTGTTACACAAGTTGTGATATTCTAGATTATGTAGATTTGATTGGATAAGTGTATGTTGAGTCACACATCACACATGAGTGTTGAATAGGTTAACTTGGGATATATAAGTGATTAGGAAGGCTTCAATTATAATTTAACTAGTCCTTTTGAGTATAAACATTACACAGATATGGCTAACATTTTCCTTAGGTCATTACAATATTTCTTGCAATAAAATTTCACAACACTTAATTATCTTAAGTGAAGAAAAAAAACCAATAAGGGAAGCTTAGAGTCCATTTGGATACCCTGATTTTGCTAAAAACATAAAACTAAAAACACTGTAGCAAATAATTTTGAAACGCTAGCTGATTATTTTTGACGTCGACTACTGTAGCTTAGTTGAAAGTATTTAAGCTACGCTTTTTTTTTTTTTTTCCACCCTAACACCTATCTTCGAGAAGAGAAGTCCATGCCCACAAGAGAAATCCATGAGGAAGACAACCTAGTGCTACGTTGGTGAAGAGCTCAGAAGAGAAACCACGAGGAAGACAACCCAGTCCGACGTCGGTGAAGATTGAGTTCCTTCTGGTGTACTCTTCCTTCCATAAACCCATTTCACCCTCTTCCAATTTCACACCTCTCCCACCCTAACACCTCTCTCACACAAACAAGCACAACGCGTTTTCATTCTGTAGTCTATAGAAAGCCTTTCGATATCTTTCATTGTGGCTCACTCATTTTTGCAGGTAATGAGATCTGAAAGTTTTGTTTTTTATATTTTTTTTCTTGGTTCACTTCGTTTTGTTTTGTTTACTGGTTACAATGGCGAAGTGGGTTTTGTTTGGTTTGGCTTTGTGGGTTTTATTAGATTGAGTTTTGGTTGGGGTTTTGGTTTTATTTATTTATTTATTTTTATTATGCTAAATTTTTCGCTGAAGATTGGACCTAGTAGAAAGTAAATTTTAGAGATTTTGATTAAAAAAAAATTGTTTTATTGATCTGTATGTTTCAATGGAAAAACTTAAGGTTCATGAATCATGAAGACTTTGATTTACCTTATTGGTTGTCTTCCCCTTTACAGAGAGTTTGTGCTGTGTAAGTATATGTTTACTTGTGTTGAAAATGTTGAGGCGTTTTCATTATAAACATTTGGCCATGTTTGTTTTACAAATGCAAATATAAAGCAGATATGGTTCCCACTAAACTCACTATTTTTTTAATCCAATATCTGTCTACTGTGATGGCAGTGTGCCAAGTTTCTTTATTCTGAACCCAACTTGGATTTCCCCCCACCCCCCAAATTTTTGGCTGCTTTGACCGTAATTATGGACTCTGTGGCGCACAGATTGATTAGTTTCAATGTTTTAGATTGTTGCCAGGTATTATGTTTGAATTATAGTCGTCAAAACACTTAGCAAAGGCTAGGTGATGGGCCTACCAATTGCCTAGGCAGTTGCCAAGTTATCAATTATGTGATTCTAGGCAACTTGATATATAAGAAAAATATAGGGCAGAAAATATTTGTTGGAAGTGTTCTGTCAAATTGGAAGATCTTGTATTCAACCAAGACAAAAAAGAAATCTGATCGGAATTCTCAAGTAGATTCTGATATGCTTGGCCAAACAGAGTTCTTCAAGGAGGTAACTTGATCAAAACAAAAGGAAATCAAATCAGAATCCCCAGCTAGCTGAATTCTGAAGGCTTTTAGCAGATTTTGTGACATTCAAGGAAGGAATTACAAGGAACACAAGGAATTGCAGAAATTACCACAAAGACTTTACCATTACAGAAGAAGACAGCCACCAAAGTGTAGCATTTGTGGGATCATGCACAACTTCAACGTACAAGATTATAAAAAAAAAAAAAAAAAAAAAGGCAGGTTTGCTTATACAGAATCCAAGAGTTTAAGGGGTCAAGAGTTTTAGAGAAATTAAATGCTACTTGGCACTTTGCAAAAAGTGAGGATATTCATTTTCTAGTTCCTGCTTCTTCCATTGTTAACTGTAACTAAACGAAAGGAGAATATATACTTCCTAATATGCATGCTAAAAGTAGAAAAAAACACATTCCATTTCAAAAATTGTCTAGGAAAAATTTAGTCGTTTCTATGGAACATACCCCTTTCTTTCTCAATGGACTACTTGAATCCAACTGTCTAATAATCTACTTCAGAAGCCCTCGGTTAGGGTCCAGCAAAAGTTTCCTTGCTGCTTCCTGCTTTGATATGTTTACAAGTATGGAGGCAACATGTTCAAATGGATCATCTGGTAGGTATGCAATGAAAATCTCAGACCAACACTGTGGGGTAAAAAAAGGAAATTTCAAATTTGCAAACCAAAATAAAAAAAAAAAATTTATAATACAAAATAAAACATTAAAGACAATAAAATTAGAACTTTTTTAAACAGCAGTACTCTTTTTCTGTGAACTTCAACGAGGAAAAATCTAATATTCATGTAATCTTCAACTAGAAAGATAAGGCCCAGAAAATGAGGTCAGAAAATTAGAATTTTTAATACTTTCTAAGACATTGCCAAGATTTAATTGGCTTAAAACAATAACCTAGTGGTCTCAGAACAATCTATAAACCTTTTGTGGAAAAACCTTTATGTATAACTATGGTTATTTTCTTCAATTGTTGTGTTGTGTACCAACTGGGAGTATTACCAGTACTCAAATCTAGGACCACCACATGGAACAAAGTTTATTCATCAAAAAACATATATTCATATGAAACTACTTGAGTTGAAAAAAAAAATGTAATTAATGAGTCAATACATAATTTGGTTCAGCAAATTTGTATAACCCTAGCCACATCAAATTCAAAGAATAATGATAAACCAAATGATGGGTCAAATCCAATATTCAGCTGTATTTGAGGATTTCAGATACCTAATGTTAATCAAAACCCGAAATCATCAAATGATTAATGTTTCCTATGTTTGATTGACATCTATATTCTAATACTGAAAGGTAACATTGGTGAAACATCTTGAAAAGCCAAAAGATATGATGATATTTGACATCTGAATATGTAGCATGCCACAGAGAAACTGAATATGTGCTTATGTGAATAGGTTAATAACCAGAGAGCAAAACGAAAGAGGATGAATGCCCATTGTTAATTACTACTACAATAGAAAGAGTATCGAACAGTTACATACACACCCATGGTAAGCATAGCTTCTGCCAATAAATAATAATAAAAAAGTGCAACAGGTACATAAAGAAAATCCGATTACTACAACACCAAGCCTAAGCAACCCTATCGAGACAATCCCCTTTCCTTTAGAAATGAAACTGAAGGTTCATTTGGTATTGCATCTCTAGCCACTTCAGTTGGATCTCCTTTTGATGACGTTGTGTTGCAAACATGTTCCTAGCCTCTTGGTTTCCCATGAAGAAGCAGGTGCTGAACATATGAAGGTGATCACTCGATTGCACCCCAGGAAGAGTCAACACCATGTCCATAACTGCTTGAAGCTCAACAGTTGCTGTGGAAGCAAATGGTGTACGAGTACTTACACTTTTACTTTCAACAATAATATCTGAGATGTTCTTCAAAGAGTCGGACATCTCTTGCATAATTGAATGCTTTTTTCTTGGTTTCTTGCAAATTTTCCTAAAAAGGTGGACACCGCATGCCAAGCCTTTCCCTTTATTCATTGCCAGTCCTGCCCTCGACATTGATGGGCTTTCAACCTCCATTGGGTCAACATTCGTAAAGGGTTAACATTGGGGGTCAACAAATTCTTTGCTATTAGTGGAGTCCCCAGACCCTTCGATGCATTCCTTTGGTATTTCACCACTCGTGCAGAATGCATTTTTCCCCGTTGCAACCGTGCCTTCAAACATGATTTCCATGGACTCAACATGCGGCAAACCTTTGTTTTTAAAGGTTGATGCCTTGGGACATGCCTTTATGTGTAGAACCAGTAGTTAGAACACAATATAGTTGTAGACAGTTGAGTTTTTCACAATTATGTAAAATGAATTAACCTCAAGCTTTCAGGTCCACCACTCATCACTGGCCTCAATCTTCCTAGTTGCAGGATCATAACCTAACCCAGTCTCACACTTAAAAACCTCCTTCCAAGTCTTCCACTGTTTTCTCAGATGATCCCATTTATTTTTAAACTTCATGTGAATCACCACTTTTCCCATTTCACCCAACTGCTTAATTACTACATCAACCCCTTCCTTTCTCAAATATCCTCCACTCCTCTTGCCATCTAGGACTTGAGCAGCACACAAATCACAAAAAGCTTTTAGTTTCGTTGGATCTTTCCACCTAGTTCTCACTTCATTACCAGTGTCCTTCGATTTCTCCTTACGCATTTTCGCTACAACGGAATTCTATACTCATTGAGGCATTTCGACAAATAGTTCGTATGCATATCATAATCGGTTACACATGCCCACATGAAAAATGCAAATTAAATTCACATAGTCCAAATACAATATAGGCAGGAAGAGAAACCCACATACTAGTGTCATGGAAAACACAAAAACCACACACAAACGTTGAACACAAAAACCACAGATTAATTTCATGGAAAACTCAAAAACCACACACCAACAGACCAAAGAGTATGAGAAGTTAGACACAACTTACAGATAAATGCAGAGATCCATAGTGGCAGCAACGACGTCCTAAGCGGAGAGAAGGTGGGCACGAGCGAAGGAAGAACAGAGGGTGGGTTCGTTTGTTACCGTGTTTCCTCTATTTTGATGGTTTTTTGGAGTGTGGTGGGTAGGTGAAATTCATTTCAGAAGAGGATGGAGCATTTACGTGCATTGATTCCATCTTTGGCACATCAGTCTTCTCAAAATCAGAATGACGTAGAATTGAGGAATTAGCCATTAAAGACGAGTTGTTTGCACCGTGTTGTTGATCCTCTGCTTCTATGTGTGTTTCGTGGGTGATGATCATATGGGTGTAATACCAAAACAGTGCATTCAGATGTGGGTCATGAGAATAGTACACAGACAGAAGAATTATTGAAATGATGCATTGAGGAAAAAACAGCTACACATTTTGGGCGTTTTTGTTCTAGCTACTATAGTCATGGGTCCCACGGATTGAAAACGTGAAACGTTGGAAACGCGTGAAACGCTGTATCCAAATGTTACCTAAAACACACAGCTCTAATTGCTCCCCAAAAAAAAAAAAAAAATCACACTCACACAACTCTAAGCGTCATTGAGATGCCATGCTAGCAACATTTCTCTGCGCCTCTTGACAGAGACTAACATTTATGGTTTCACCATGATCAAGAATGTTTTCTGTGATTACAGGAACTTCCTTTAAATTTTCCTTACATATATACAAGCAAGGTAATGCATGGCCAGTATGCAAATTCTACAAATGCTATGTCTACTCAGTAGTGGCTCTAGGAAGTTTTCCAAGGATAGTCATTTAAGAAACTTAAATTATAATAAATTTAATTAAAAAAATAACTTGAATATATCGACATCAAATAGAAAAAACATGCAAATATATAAAGTTTTACAATTTCCTTCTACCAACAAAAAGAAAAGGCAAAAAGGGACTAATGAGCTTTTTGTTAAACAAGTTAAGAATTTGAATAATTACATGTTTTTATTTTTTGTTTTGAATGACCTTTTTGTTGAATATTTTGTTAATTTGTTGTTGTTTGGCCTAATCTTTTTTGTTGTTTGGAGTCTTTGGACTATTTTTATTGTTATTTGGGCTATTTTTTAGAGTTGTACTAGAGACATAACAAATTGTCGCAACAGCTGAGGTGTTAGTCTCTCATAAATCAAAATAAAATAATAAAATATTAGACTTAGACCTATCACAATTAAAAACGAGATTGTTATGAAAATGTTATGAGATTTTGTTGTTTATAGAATTTCTCTAATTAAGGGTTAAGGATTATGTTAGGGAGGTCAGGATTATTTTTGGTGAACCAAAATTCTTGGAATTCCCAACAAAAGTTCTCTGCTTCTACCGTATAATCCCGTGCTCAAGAAAATCCTAGTACTTGTTCATGGCGGAAAACCAATTTGCGAGTCCATGATCATCGTTGAATATATTGAACAAACATGGCCATAGAATCCCTTGCTACCTAGTGACCCTTATGAGAGAGCCAAGGCTCGATTTTGGGTTAAATTTGTTGAAGAGAAGGTTTTTTTTTTTTTTTTTTTTTTTTTTTTTTTTTTTTTTTTTTTTTTTTTTTTTAAGTCTTCTATTTATAAATACTCAATAGGAAAATCAGAATCACTTATTCGCATAACATTCCTTTTTTGATAATTTGATAGCTGGGAATAAGAGAACTTGAACCTTGAACATTTTTGTTGAAACAACAAGAAGTACTAGTTGAGCTATCGGACTTTTGGCACATGTATTCCATTCCTGAAAAATGATTAAATCTCTCACATTAGCTACCAATCTAAAAATAATGGCACTAGAATTAAAATTAACGAAGTTATTAGAAAGATAAAATTCATTACCTAAGAAAAAAACCAAACCAAGTTTCATATAATTAACCAACTTAATACTAAATAAGTCTTAATTTTGATAGGCTCTTCCAATTTGGTCATTCTTCAAATTTAGTGATGAGGAGCAAAAGAAGGCACTGAAGGATTGTTTGGAAATACTGAAAATTGTGGAAGAGCATGGGTGAGAAGAAATTTTTCGGGGGAAACAGAATTGGTATAGTGGACATAGCATTTGGAATTAATATTGCTCACTGGCTTGGAGTCTTGGAAGAAATACTTGAAGTGAAAGTGCTTGAAGCTCATTCATTGCCCCGCTTGCATGCATGGAAAGAGAATTTCGAGGAAGTTCCTGATATTAAAGAAAATCTTCCTAATCGTGATGAGATGTTGGTGTATTTCAAGAAGAAGCGTTGTTTTAATGAAGAATAAAATAAATATATATAGTAGCAAGGTTTTGAAACCCGAACCGTTCATTAAACTGTAAAAGGGAGATGTTTAAGGTTTTTAAAGTCGAACTGAGGTTGAACTAGGGTCGAACCGTGATAATGTGATAATTAATTTAATAATTATTTAAATATAAATAAATATATTAAATTTGTAAATATTAGCAAAATTTACTAAAAATATCTTAAAAATTGAAACAAAATTTATAAAATAGTACATTATAAGGTTAATATAAAATAGTGCAACATAAATAAGCATAAAAAGAAATTTTTATAATAATCCTTTAAGAGAAATCTTTTCAATTAACCAAAAACGATTTTAAAATAAATTCATAAATTGCATAGGTATTATTCTTAAATAAAAAGTTAATTTAGTAATATTTAATATGTTGAGAAAGATGACATAGAAGTTTAGAAACTATAAATCATGTAAATTTAATATAAATTTAATAATATTGCATATTAGCTCCTAAGAAGAGCACTTGGTCCATTGGTCATGGCTTAAATCTTGCTTACAAGGTGTAGGAGCTCAGGTTCGGATCCTGGCAGCCACATTTTTCAGAACTCATGTATACCCGGTTCTGTATGCTTAAAAAACCGAATTTCAGTCCGGTTCTCGGTTTTCTCGGTTGGACCGTCCGGTCCGGTCCGAGTTTCAAAACCATGTTAGTAGTCACTTATGCCATGCATGAGACAAATTGGCAAAACGATGACAGTCGTAAGTGACAATTATTTCATACAAATAAACCATCCCTCTTTGATTTGTGGATAATTATTAGCTGAAAATAACTACCACCTACTGCCAACTAAAGAAGGTTGAAGTCTACAAGCAAAGCATCCCCAACAATCATCTATCAAGAGTGACCAATCCATGTCCGTAGGGATGGAAATCCCCCAGCATGGCATGTTTGTAGGGATGTCTTTGCCCCTCGCATGACTATCTAGGAGTAGGACTAGTAGACAACTAAGCTTCTGTAATCTTGTACTTTGATCTTTGTTAAATTCAGTTTGTTATTATATTCTATTATAATCAAGTGACATTGTATTTATGTTAATATATTATCAAGTGAGTTGTATTGTTTAATATTTTATGATTGATCATTTGTGCACTTGATTTGATTTAATTCTCTCCGTCCCATCGGTAACTTGTGCATGTTTAAGTCCTATTAAGTTAGGCAATTACCGAACCCAACACTTTTTGAGAAAAGTCTTGCCTCACTTTGTAAAAAAAAAAAATTCATTGCGAGTGGCCTAAAAATTGGGTTTGCACTCCAAACAAGCGTATAGAAATTTTGTCAGCATCGCAATGGAACTTATATCAAATGTGTTTTAAGCCCCTTTTGTCTTTTCTTTGTCATCAAATATATTTATATATATATATATATATATATATATGTATGTATGTATGTATATATTTGATATGCGAGTAAATTATGTTTGTATTGATCAGCATAGTTTATGGTTTGGTCATAAGTGTGCATTTTTTGTTACCTACCTTTTTTTTAATTTTTTAAGATGGTATTATGCTATTATAAGTTGGATAATTAGATAAGGATATGATAGGTGGATAAGTTAGTCCTAAGAATAAAAATTAGGTTTCGTTTAGATTTAAATTTTATTTTATCATTTTTTTTTTTTGAGAAACAAACACACACACAAGAGAGAGGAACAGAGATTTTAACACAAAAGCACACCACAACTCCACTCAAAAGCTATGGTAAAACAAGTTGAAAACATTATATATATATATATATATATATATATACTATAAAACCGAAACTTTTGACTTTTTGTTGACTTCATAATATATTAACACGTAAATTTGCGTTAATATATAGTGTTGTACAACTTGCGTTAATGTTTTGACAATTAAATATTTTTTTTTTTATAAAAAGATTTCCATTATTTTATGTGTCACTCACTAGAGACTAGAGTGTGTTTCAAAACAAAAGAAAGACTAAAAACTGTGTAATGTTTTGACAAGTGTGTGTGTATATATACTGCTGTACAACTTGCGTTCATGTTTTGACAATTTAAATTTTCTTTGGACTACTCCATCTTCCATGTAGCTTCACCTCAGCCATGCTTGAGAGAGCAACGTGAGAGAGCTTGATTACCTAACAGACTCAACTTATAGTGGCTCTATTGCTCATGAGGTGTTCCACCCGATTTTGCTTGGGTAGCAAGCTTTTAGTGGATTAATCAATTACAAAAATTTAGAAAGAAAAAAAAAATTCGATTAAAAAATTAATTAGTCCATGTCGACACAGACTGTTGACTTGTTCAATGCAATTGGCGTCATTCATGATCATAATGCATCTTAGTCAATTGGATGCCCCATACTTCAACGACAAAGAAGGGCCTTTGTCAAATTTAATTGATTGAGATGCATCACGAATGACGGAGATTGCATTGAATAGCTTATGCTTATTGCCCAAGCATATGAAGACTAATGAATTTTTTAATGAAGATTGTAATTGTTTAATCATGCCAAAGCTTGGGCTTGTTGCCCAAGCAAGATGTGGACTACATTGGCCACTATAAAATTGACTTGGTTGGGAAATCAAGCTCTCACATTGCACACTCAAACATGGCTGAGGTGAAGCTACATGGAATATGGTATAGTCCATTTCTTTACAGAGTGATATGGGCTTTGAAACTAAAGGGTATATCACATATATACATTGAAGAAGATCTGTCCAACAAAAGTCCTCTGCTTCTGCAGTATAATCCTGTGCACAAGAAAATCCCAGTACTTGTTCACAATGGAAAACCAATTTGCGAGTCCATGATAATCATTGAATATATTGAAGAGAAATGGCCACAGACTCCCTTGCTGCCAAGTGACCCTTACGAGAGAGCCAAGGCTCGATTTTGGGTTAAATTTGTTGAAGAAAAGGTATAATCTGTTTTTTCACCTTTTGTTTTGCATTTCGTTCTTCTCTGTTTCATATATTGGGTTATTTTATAGTATACTATATTTATATTTCGAGTGTTACTGTTTGCTGCATACGTAGTGAGCTGAAATATGCTTGTGCTGAAATGCATAGTGTCAATATGGTTACTTCATTTCTTGTTTGTCCTTGTTTGCACATTTTCTTGTTATACTATTTTATATTACATTCTCATTTGCCCCTCAAAATGTTTTGGTTTTCACGTAAGAATTAGTACCAATTTCTAAAACAAAAGTACCCATCTTGTTCCCATTTTTAATATCCATAATCTGTAAACACTAAAAAGGATAATATATATTAATTAAATAGGAGTCTCATACACGCGACTGATTCCCGGTGCATAAAATAATTGTTACTAATTGTATAACTAAGAAATAGTTGTCCCTTAAAAATTCATATTATTACATAAGAAATAATCAAACCAAGTTTCATTTAATTAAAACAACTTAACATTGATCATTACATCTTAAATTTTGATAGGCTCCTGCAATTTGGTCACTATACCGATCCACTGGCGAGGAACAAAAGAAGGCCCTGAAGGACAGCTTGGAAATGCTGAAAATTGTGGAAAAGCAGGGTCTAGGTGAGAAGAAATTTTTCGGTGGAGATAGCATTGGTATAGTGGACATAGCATTTGGAGCGATTGCTCACTGGTTTGGAGTCTTTGAAGAAGTAGTTGAAGTGAAAGTGCTTGAAGCCCATGCATTTCCTCGCTTGCATGCATGGAAAGAGAATTTTGAGGAAGTTCCTGTAATCAAAGAAAATCTTCCTGATCGTGATAAAATGTTAGACTATTTCAAGAAGAGGCGTATGGATATTTTGTCTGCATCTCAGTGAAACTTTAGATCAGATGTGTTTTGAGCCCCTCTTGTCTTTGTCAAAGTTTAAAGCTTATTTGATATGAAGTGTATTATGTTTGTATTGATCAGCCTCTTTTATGGTTAGGTTTGTGTCTGTACTGTTATTTGGAACAATAAAGATCGAGAGGCTGTTTTTTTTTTTAATCAATAAAGAGAGGCTGTTGGTTGTTTACATTTTTATAGTTGTCATTAACTTATTCTTAAAGAAAATATGAAAATATGTCACTAACAAATCTATGTAGCTTTAGTTTCAGAGCCCATATCACTCTATAAATATATGGACTACTCCATCTTCCTGGTAGCTTTACCTGAGCCATGCTTGAGCTTGACAGGGCAATGTGAGAGCTTAATTCATTACCTGCCAAACTCAATTTATAGTGGATCTATTGCTCATTAGTGTGATTAAAAAACATTACTACAAAAAAAAAAAAAAAAAAAAAAAAACAGCATCCTCGATTTAATGATTACTTAGTCCTTGTTGGTTGAAAAGGTTGTTTAATTGTTCAATGCAATCCGCGTCGTTCGTGATGCATACCTCTGATCTCAGGCAATTGGGATGCGCCAGCTTACTTGCTTGGCCTTCAACGACAAAGAAGGGCCTTTGTCAAATCAAATTGATTGAGCTACTAATTAATTTTTTAATCGAGATTGTAATATATTGTTTAATCATGCCAAAGCATATGATTATTGCCAAAGCAGAGTTTGGACTACATTAATTAGCCACTATATATAAAATGACTTTGTCTAGTAACCAAGCTAGCTCACGTACACATTGCTCTCTGAAACATGCTAGCTCACGTAATTGGAGCATTTTGTTTAATACTGGCTCAAATAGTTAGAAAGTTCTAATTGCATTTGGAGAAATTTTATATAAAAATAAAAAAATAAAAAAAACTAAGCAAAAAGCAAAGAATAAGGAAATGAGCAAGCGCGTAAAGTTATTAGAGCATTAGCATCCGGAAATGGGAATGTCAAATGCAAGGGTTATTTAGCATTAAGAGCCACAAATCACTCAGCAATTGGAAGGCTATATGGCATATGTCAAATTTTTTTTGAGATTTTGCTACAGTACCATCTCAAATGTAAGATGATACTGTAGCTGAATGTTATAAAAAAAAAAAATTAATACTTTCATTTCTCTCTCCTCTCTCATTTTAACCCGCCAGCTTCTCTCTCCTCTCTCATTTTTTCTCTTTCTTTTCTCTCTCTTCCTTCTCTCTCTTTCTTACTGCGCTCTCTACTTAAACGGAATGGAGGCAACAGCGGCGTGGAGGCTCGATCAGAAAAGCTGCGGTGGAGGCGTGGAGGTCGTGGGTTTCCGGCGTTTGGGTGCTGTTTGGCGTTTGGCGTTTGGGTCGAAGATGGTGGGTTGAAGATGGTGTTTGGTGTTTGGGTCGGAGACGGCGACCCTCTCTCTCTCGCCATCGCTGCCGGTGAGAACAGATTTGGCTGGATTTGGCTGTGCCGTGTTGGCGTTGGTGGCGCTGTGTGTTTTTTTTTTTTGGTTCAGCTACTGGGGTTTGTGGTTGTAGCTGGTGGGCCAACGGTGGAGGTGGTGGAAGTAGTTATGGATGGTGGGCCGATGGTGGAGTGGGTGTCTGTGGCTCCGTCGGAGTGGGTTTTGGGTCAGTGGGTGGCGGCGTGGGTTTGCTGCCTGGGATTTGTTTTTTTTTTTTTTTGGTGTTGACGGTATTATGGGTTGTTGCGTTGTGGTGGTGGATCGGTGGGTGGCGGAGATCGGTGGAGCTGTGGTGGGTGTTAATGGGTTTTTGTTTTTTTTGTTTTGTTTTGTTTTGTTTTGTTTTGTTTTTTTGTTTTTTGTTTTTTTTTTTTTTCTGGGTTTGCTGGTATATGTGATCGGCGTTGTGTGGCTGTGGCATTGTGATAGGCATGATGATTTTTTTTCTTTTCTTTTCTTTTCTGTTTCGCCGTTCTGGGTTGATATGGATGATAGAGTTGTGTGGAGGAGTTGGGTTGATATGGATGATGGATTGGAGGAGGCTGGAAGAAGATGAAAAGTAAAGTAATGGAGGATATATTGAAGGGACAGGTGTGGGGTAGAAAATTGAGAAAAAATATAAAAAGAAAAAATATATTTTATTATGTAAATATATTATTTTAATGAGTAGAAGAGGAAAATAGAGTTTTGGGATGTTGGAGTATTGTAAAATTGTATTGTATAATTGATAAAGTTGCTTTTTGAGATGGTAAAATAGGATGAGATATAGAAACCGGCTGCGGATGCTCTTAGTATCCAAATTAACAGTGCACTAGACTTGGAGTCATGTGGTTAGACCAATTAATTAAAAGAGATCTCTTGAACAGATTTTGGTAATGCAAAGTCAACACTATAAGGCTGTGTTTGTTTCGTGTAAAACGTTTTCCGGAAAATACATATTTTCCGGAAATGTTATTTTCCGAAAAAGGAAAATATTTTTAAGTGTTTGGGTGAATTATGAAAATTGTTGTGAAAAATATTTTCATGTGTTTGGATGTATTCTAAAAATGCTATTTTCCGGAAAATTTTTCACATTTTCTCAGCATCCAAACAAATTTTATTACAAAAAATTTCAACATTACAACTAATTCAACAACAAATTCCGGCAATAAAAACACAACACAACAACAACAATAACAACAAAAAATTCCGGCAACAAAAATTCCGGCAACAACACAACAACAACAACAACAACAACACCACCAAATTCCGGCAGCAACAACGCAACAACCACGACACAACAACCACAACAACAACAATCAGTTCCTCAAAAAAAAAAAAACAAAAACAACAATCAAACTTTAAAAAAAAAAAAATAAAAAAAAAATAAAAAAAAAAAAAAAAAAAAAACCGGAGAGATCGAGGAAGATGAAGATCGACGGCGCGGCGCGGCGCGACTCGCCGATGCAAAGAGCGTCAGGTTCGAAGGAGTTCGACGATCGACGATCGACGGCGCGGTGCGATCGATTTTCCGGAACTGGATCTGCTCGTGACTGGATCGGCGCGGTGCGATGGGGACTGGGTTCGAGGGTTCATGGTCGCCGACGATGGTCTCTCGGCTTGGATCGGCGGTTCGTGGGTTCAAGGCCGCCGGCGATGGGCGCTGGGCACTGGGCTTGGATCGACTCCGGCGCTGGGCTCTCTCTTTCTTTCTCCCTCTCCCTCTTCGTGCTCTCTGTTTCTTTCTCCCTCTCCCTCTTCGTGCTCTCTGCTTTTGGGTTTTCCGGAAAATGGGATTTGAAGTGAAAATAGGAACGGAAATGCTTTTCACCTCTGACCGATAGTCAACGGAAATCAATTTCCGGAAAATCAATTTTTCAGGTCCAACCAAACGCCCGTAATTTCAGAAAAGCATTTCCGGAAATGCTTTTCACCCAAAACAAACACAGCCTAAGTTGGATGGAAGAAGCTGCTCCACAACCAAATAGCCTCTGATTGATGTAGTTCCTTCATTTTTCAATCTAGTTATTATTTTTATTTCAAAAAATAACCTGCTTTTTTATTATTTTTTTTTTAAAAAGTACGTCATAAATAATTTTCATTGTCGACAGCTAAAGTAGTATCATGTTAATGAATAAAATTATCCAACTAAATTTAACATGATAACAAAGGGTTAAATATTGGTATGATGCAATAGCTTGGCTGATACGGCAAAGTATTATATTATGTATTATTATATATTTATAACTGTCCCATCACATGCCTTATAAAAGTGTTCGAAGTTTTTTTTTTTTTTTTAATTCCATTTATATAATACTCTTTTTATTTAAAATAAGTCATTGCTTGGATGTGCATGTGAAAGAGTTTCAAAAAATTTTGTAGTTATAATTTTATAAAGAATTCAAATTATAATAGTTATTAATATGGATAAAATGTAGGATGTGCCGATATGGTTTTATATATATTTTTGTGCCTAAGTATTTAAGGCATTTTTCTTTTCATTTTTACCACTTTTAATTTCCCCCTCTCCTTATTCCAGTTGTCATTTTTTATTATTCTAAATTTGTATTTTTAAGAAATCAATTTGAACTAAACAATAAGGATAAAACTACTCCACATATTCCTATATAAAAATAAATTTAAAAACATATATTCCTTTTGAAAAAAACAAACAATAAGGATAATTTTGAAATTTAATTAATGAAAAGTTGATAATAAAAACTAAAAATTATTGTTCCAGTTAATTATAATATTATTAGGGAAAATTGTAATTTACCCACCTGTGGTTTGGCAAGTTTTAACAGTGCCTACCCGTGATTTGAAATTTATCACTTAACCCACCTGAGGTGACCTCCGTTAGACCCCCGTTACCTACCTCTGTCCTTTCCGTTAGAAAATCCTCTTTACTATATAAGCCAAAATTAAAACTCAATTAAAACCCTAAAAAAAGGACTGAGCTCTCTCTCACCATCTTAGAAATCAAATCTTCAAACCCAAATTCCATTTCATGACCTGAATCTTGTTCAATCAACACAATAATGGTTCCCTCTTGATGTATATACTACCAACAACATACATCAAATCTTGCCGTAAAAAAAAAAAAAAAAAAAAAAAAAAAAAAAAAAAAAAAAAAAAAAAAAAAAAAAAAAACCAGTTTAAGTTACAAACCCAGATAGCAAGGGAAAACAAAAAGGAGCCCATAACTGTGCTTAGGATATTGCTGCCTAGATTTGTTGACTTTTGGTTACAGCTAAGCACCTCCCATGCAGTGGGCATATATGGTTAGAATTGTGTGACTCTACCTGTGGTTCTTTCAGGAAGTCAAGCACAGGATTCTTTTTCTTGTGGAGATGCTAAAGCCTATTCTTGATCCTGCTATAGCCACGTCAAAAAGCGCAATAGCTTTTGGAGATCTATCTTCCTCTTTTCCTGAAAAGCAAAAAACCATTTGTGTGACTGCCCTCAATGTCATCCGTACAGTAGTAAGAAAGCCAGCCGTTCTTCCTTCTTTGGAATCTGAATGGAGGCATGGCTCAGTTGCTCCTAGGTAATACACGTCTGTATTGTTTGTTCAATGAGTTGGCTGTGATGTTGGATTTACTAGATTGCTAGGGTCTTTTTTGCAATTTTTTTTTTTTTTACTTGCAAATCTGGGTTTTTCTTTTTTAGAGAACACAGCAAAAGAGAAGGGGTTAGAGTTTTAGAGAGAGAAAGCCTAGATTGCTGGGGTTTTTTTTGTAGATTTTTTTTTTTTACTTGCAAATCTGGGGTTTTCTTTTTTAGAGAACCTAGCAAAAGAGAAGGGGTTATAGTTTTAGAGAGAGAAAGCCTAGATTGCTGGGGTTTTTTTTGCAGATTTTTTTTTTTTACTTGCAAATCTGGGTTTTTTTTTTTACTTGCAAATCTGGGTTTTTAGGGTAAAGATAGAATCTAGCAAACTCGTGGATACCATTTATTCTTAATTTTTGTGTTTTATTTTGTGATTGTTTTAGGAAGAATTAAGTAGTCAATTTTTGGATTTAGCAGTGGAAGGCTAGCGAATCTGTGGGTGTATGTTCACATGGATTTGTGGCTTTATTTGTGACTTTAGATGTATTGGTTTTCTTGCCATTGTAAAAGTATGTTTGGCAATTGCAGTGGGCATTGGGTAAGAACGTTAAACACATCATTCCATATACATTTCTGGGTTTTGACTGTGAAGAAGAAGAAGAAGGAGAGAAAAGAGGAGAGAGATATAAAATATAATGAAAAAGACACATTTACCCCTATTTTTAACGGTGAAAAGGGAGAGGTGGGTAACAAGGGTCTAATGGAGGCCACCTCAGGTGGGTTAAGTGACAAATTTCAAACCACGGGTGGGCATTGTTAAAACGGACCAAACCACAGATGGGTAAATTGCAATTTCCCCATATTATTATGAATGAGTAGAAAAGAAACTTTCATTACAAATTACAAACACAAAGATTACACAAGGTGAAATGGACCAAATAAATTGAGGCATGGCATTGGGATTGGACCGTTTGACTACCTACTGATCTATCGAGTTGTGTTGTGCAGAAGGCATGCATCTTATGAGTAAAAGAACACAGGAACTGTGGCCTATCAAACCCTGTTCCGGTACACACACGCCAGTCTTACCCTGTTCCAGTACAAACAAGAACTCTCTTAGAATAAAACCTTTACCAAAATAAATTTGACATTTTCCTATCTAATAACAATCGAAACAAAACAAGTTAACTTTAAGCATGCTTTACCTAATACTATTCATCTTATTTCTGTAGTTGTACGATTCACTCATTTTATTGTACTTTATATAATTGATAAATTTCTACTATTTTTTGTTTTTGTTTTTATGTGATTTAATATTAGGTCACTATGCCATAAGAAATCAAAGAGAAAATGATAATTTATTCCGTATGACTTAGTCCTTTTGTACAAAAACTATCAATTGTAGGATTTGACATCTTAAAGTATGAATTAAAATGAAATATTTAATGAGTATAGTGGGTAGAACACTTTCGATTTACTTTTAGTCTAAACCTTAGAGGTCAATTATAGTGATTGAAAATTTATAAATTGTGATACCGCCAAACCACAAAAGGATAAATTGTAAGTTTTTGAAATTAAAAATGATTGTATATTTAAATTGATTTGTTTTTTTGTTTAATTTTTGATGTGATATTAATTATATTCATTATTATATTAATTTTTAAATTTTAAATTTTTCTGCTTTTGTAATATAATTGATAATAACTTCGATATTTTCCTTGGATATAAGTATTCTTAATGATGCATTTTAGTATTTTACTCTCAAAAGTCAAATGTAGATGGTGCAGCACTTCAAGTTTAACTAATATGACTTATCGAAGCCGGAGAGACCAGGGTAATGCCCCATCCGATCTTATTGGAAAGGACTCGCGTTTTTTCAAGATTATTCTCGATGAAACTCTTCATGTTGGAAGGCTTGTAAGAATACTTACATATCTCTCTCTTTTTGATTCAAGAAATCTAATGTTAATTCTGATTGTACAATGTATAATTGATGGTCACCTTGGTATAATTATTTGCGAATCTTGAAAAACATGTGATTTGTGTATTTATATTACAATGCTTGTATTGCATTTGCATGTATTAGTAACTAGAGATTCTTAATTTGTAGACGATTCCAAAAATGTTTATAAGGAAATACGGAGAAAATTTGTCAAGCCCTACATTTCTTAAGCATCCAAACGATGCAAAATGGAAAGTAGAATGGACAAAATGCAGTGATGAGATTTGGTTACAAAAGGGTTGGAAAGAATTTGCCGAGTGTTACTCTCTAAAGCAGGGACACTTTGTAGTTTTCAGATATGAGGGAAATTCTCATTTTCAAGTAGTCATATTTGATGAGACTGCAACGGAAATAGACTATCATTCCAATAGCTCCCATGGTCATGAGGATGGTAGGTTTGATGAAAAATATGAAGTTCCTAATATGGAAGATAATGATGAGAGTGATAGTTCTGTTCTTACGGTCTTACCATGTCGTGGGCGACCTCACATGAAAATGAAAAGTACTTATACAAGTACAAGAATTGTGAGCTAGAAATCTAACGTTCGTATAAGGATCCGAAAATTGACTAGGAAAGACAAAGCAAAAGCTCTTAAGAAAGAAGCAAGTGCCTTCAAATCGAAAAATCCTTATTTCATGGTGGTCACGCAGCCATCTTTCGTTCAAGCATATGACTCGGTAAGCTTTTAATTCAAAGAATGCATACTAGAGCAACCTTGTCAAAGTTTTGCTTATATATAGTACTAATGTATATAATAATATCTATTTTTTGCAGAGAATGCCAGTCCACTTTATTAAGAGAAACTATATTCAAAATGGACAATATGTGATGCTTAAAGTTGGTGATCGATCATGGGAGGTGAGGTTTGTGATTTCTGGAAAGGTACAAGGTTCATTTTCTGCTGGTTGGGTTGCATTTGCAAAGGAAAATAATCTCCAAGTAGGAGATACTTGTGTCTTCTAGTTGATCAAGAGGGGTGATGTTGTGCTTAAAGTCTCCATTTTTAGACACTGCCTCAATTAAGCAGTTCTTATAGTATTGCTTTGTAATTTTCATTTTAAGAACTTTTTTTTTTTTTTTTTTGAGGAAATATTTATGTTGCAGTTCTTAAATTGTTGTATCCAGATTCCAAACCCTGACCTAGGACATTTGACTTCTAATTTTCTATCAAGTACTTGGTTGAACTATTATTTTCCATTAAACAAAATGTATGTTAGACATAGACGCATGAATATTAAAAATTATGTATTTATTCAAATATTTATATCATTTAACAAACATAATCTATGTCTTTACTCATTAGGGTTTATAAATAAATAAATGTCTTTACTCATTAGGATTATAGTATTATTAATTTTATTTAATTATAATAGATGTGTCATGTCATTGGTTTAACCAATGGTTGTATTATTAATTTGATGAGTTCACCATCATCTTTTCAGTTCACTTACTCACCACCATTCGGCTTGTACACTGACAGATTTGTTAAAAGCAAATTCTTTCTGTTTGCTAGAAGTCTAATAAAAGAAACTCCAAACTTACTCTAAATGAGTATAATTTCTAATAAAATCACTAGGACCCATAAAAGATATATAGCTAAAAGATAGAGGAGAATCAAAATATCACGTCAATATCCTATGTTTGTTCCGAAACAAAGTTTTTCTCCAAACTAATTTGGAGAGAAACTCTTCAAACTTATCATGTATCTCTTTTTTGGGTGTGAATTTTGAAAATCTAACTATTGAATTTCATGTTCCTTATGTACTTAACATGCATATTAAATTCCATTCAAATTGGATGTTATATACTATTCGATAATAAACTTATTTTTTATACATAATTTTAAAACACAAAAACTTGAAATTTTAACATTTGTTTGATGACATAGCAATTGATTTTTGATCTTCTTGAAATTTTGCAAGCACGAAGGATATAATAAAAATATGCAATCCAACGGTTAGATTTTCAAAATTTACACTCAATATAAAAATATATGATAAGTTTAAAAGATTTCTCTCCAAAGTAGTTTGGAGAGAAAATTTGTTTGTTTGTTCCTCCTGATCCTTTTAAAGTATTGACTTATTAGCATTAGTTTCAATGTTTTGTATAAAAAAAATATATATATATTAAGACTAATATTGTTGTGACTTTGTTGTATCAATAACTTATTAAGATTAATTTTATTGTGATTTGTGGGTTTTTTTTTTGGCTTCTTGTTTGGGACTAATTTTTAGTACAATATATATTTATAAGATAGGGAAATAATGAAGCATTTTAAAATTAATTAAATAAATAATGGAATGGAATGAAAATTAAAACAATAATTTTTATATAGGATAAGGTATCATAACTTTACAATTAAGTCAAGAAATTATTTGAATTGTTATGTTGATTTAGGATGAATAACTTTTATTAGATTTGTAGATCATGGAAAAGTTATTTACAATGTATGATATTTTCAAAAGAAAAAAATACAAATAATAGAAGCTAAGGTGATGATTTAGTGTTGCTAGCCTCTAGTGTTGATATCCTAATTTACTTAACTAATACAATGCAAAGCTTTCTTAATCATCTCAAATTCATAAGGAAATTTTTTATTTTGTACACTATTTAAGTTATTTACATTGATGTATAATTGGGTGCACCAAAAGCTGTAAACAACCCATTCTGTAGCAGCTAATATACAGAATGATCAGTCCCTAAGATGAAAAGTCACAATTGATAATAAAATGAAAACAACTCGATCGATGTCAAACCCAACAGTCCATTATGCAAGCCTCAAGCCCATTTTAAGCCCACACCCAGATTTTCCAACATAAAGCAGATAAAAATCTTAATATCACTCGATTCCCACGTGGTAATTGATTCTTGCCAATTAGTTGGCTATAACATTATTCTCAATAATAATAAGTTGGCCATAACATTCACTAACCCCATAATGAATCCCCACACAACACTGCTCCATTTCATCAACTATTAACCAAAAGATTCCACTCATACACTCTCATCATTTCCTTGTTCATCCCAAAGTGGTAAGGAAGGGGGTAATGGCCTCCATACAGTAACCCTTATCCTCTTCCTTGTTCTTACAATGAATTTCCTCTTTAAATCACATGGTTGCCGTAGAGCATTGGTTAACAATCCAATTAAAGAAAGTTTTTATGGGAAAAGAAAAAAAAGCAATTAATATTTTGACAGCTTTATTTATTTCCTATAAAAGTAATGTTAAAACTTTTTTAAAATGGATTCTTAATCAATGCCCCAACGGCACTCGTTAACATTTTCCTTTTTTTTATTAATTCTTTGACTTCTGTTAATTACCTTTAATTAGTTTGAAAATGCTCACTGCACGCAAAATCATTTGAAAGAAAAGAGTTAAAAGTTGCAATTGTCACATTTCTAGAGTTCTTACCTAAAGTCACAAAGGCCTAATTGATAGGGGCACGCCACTTTTTATTGGTGTACGTCTTTTAAAAAAAACTCAGTTTCATACCACACTTTTTGAAACAACCATTTTTTCAAAAAGCAAAGTATCAAAAAACTGAACCAAACTCAAAAAATTAGTAGCATATACACCAAATTTTTATCTCTTTTTTAGTAATAAATAAATTAACTTCTTATATGCATTTCGTCTCATTGATAAAGTGGGGATAAGATTTACCCGTAACTGAACTGGACCAACAAAAAAGAAGAAGAAGAAGAAGAAGAAGAAGAAGAAATATATAAGCAATTGATCAATTGTTTTAATTTGAAGTCAAATATGCCTCACCAATGACACCAGTTGCATTTGAACAACTGTACGTTATGCCGGCAATTATCGCTATTAATTAATTGTTTAATTGAAGTTGTAATTGTTTAATTATCCATTCATACCCAAGCTTGCTGCCCAAACAATAGGTGGACCAAATTGGCCCCTATAAAAATAACTTTTTATTTATGCAAAGGTAATCAATCAAGCATGGCTGATCAGGTGAAGCTACATGGAACATGGTCTAGTCCATTTGTTTATCGAGTGATATGGGCGTTGAAACTGAAAGGCGTCCCATATGAATACGTTGAAGAAGATCTTTTCAAGAAAAGTCCTCTGCTTCAACAGTACAATCCCGTTAACAAGAAAATCCCAGTACTTGTTCATGGTGGAAAACCAGTTTGTGAGTCTATGATTATTGTTGAGTATATTGACCAGACGTGGCCTCACAACCCCTTGCTGCCCACTGACCCTTATGAGAAAGCCATGGCTCGGTTTTGGGTCAAATTTGCTGAAGACAAGGTGTGTATATTTATTTGTCTCAATTCACTTTTATATCTACCTGTAAATACAGTTTGTTCAACACAATGAGTCGAAATGCCTAAAGTCAATGGTCAGCTCGTATTTTAGTTTCCTATTTTTGCGAAATTAAGGATTTTTTCTTGTTTCTAGCAAAGAGAAAATCATTTTCTAAATGCTTGTTTGACATTTCATTTTATATAGATATCCCTAATTAACTCTCAAACTTAATGAGATTGCTTTTTAGTTTAATTCTTCTCTAAAGTTTCGTCAAGAATTTTGTAATTTAACTAATCAATACCTTTTAATATTTCCAACGGAAACATCTAAAATTAAAATCCATATTTTCTCAACTATTGTATTATAAAAATAAAATAAAAATAAAAAAAACCCTTGAAGTGTCTTTGACTTAAGAATCAGTATTAATATTGTGGCCAAGTTTAATGTCCGTGATTTCTCAAATTAAGTAGGATCATAAATAGGAGTATCATATGAATGACGCCCAGTACATAACCACTAATTATGCAACTTGGGCAAGTTAGTATAGACTAATTGGAACCCAAGTAATAGAAATCATTACCGAAGGAATAACAAAACCAATAGTTTTATTTAATGGATAATAATTAATAACTTAATACTCTTAAATTTTGATAGGGTTCAATTATTGGGTCATTATTCCGAGTCAGTGGTGAGGAGCATGAGAAGGCCATTAAGGAGAGTTTGGAAATGCTGAAAATTGTGGAAGAGCATGGACTAGGCGAGAAGACATTTTTCGGTGGAGACAAAATTGGTACAGTGGACATAGCATTTGGAGCATTTTCTCACTGGCTGGGTGTCATTGAAGAAACACTTGGATTGGAATTGCTTCAGCTCAATGCCTTCCCTCGCTTGCATGCGTGGACAAAGAACTTCAAGGAAGTTCCTGTAATCAAAGACAACCTTCCTGATCGTGATAAAATGTTGGTCCAGTTAAAGGGGATTAGAGAAATGTACTTGGCATCTAACTGACTTTTAGAGCTGGTTTCTTTCTACTTTGAACTACTCCTAATATAATTAAGTAATTTGAAGTGGGAGTGAACTATGATTGTATTCAGCCCCTTTCTATGTCTAGGGTGTATCTGTACTTCAATTTGCAAGAATAAGGAAGACTCTTCCTTGCTTATACTTCTATAGTTGTCACTAAAAATAGAAGTTAAATTACTAATTTGATCTTTCAGTGATTGGCCAAAATTAAATTTATTTCTCCAACTATTAACTGTATCAATTTAATTCATCAACATTGAGAATTAAGTCAATTTCCTCCATTTAAATCTTAACAAAATTGGACCACTTGATAAATGCACATTATTTCTCTAAAGAATAAAGCTAGGGACACAACAATTTCATAATAAATCGTAGAAGATAAACGATTAGCAGTACGTAAATAAATGATTTAAGTAATGGATCCAAATGAAACCAATTGCCACCTAATAATCTTTGTTGTGAAAATGTTGTAATGCTGCACTACTCTTTTTTTTTTTTTTAAGGATGGCACTACTCTTTTTTGAGAAACAAATACAGCATAATTCCAAAGTATTAAAAAAAATGCATTATTTCAAATCTAAACAAGAAGGAAAAGAAAATGTGTATCCGTGTGTCAAGCTAGCAAAAAAACTTATTGCCAAGAAAAGAAAATACGGTTGTTGGTACCTTGGTGTACTAGACTTACTAACTTGATCCCTGATTAGTCATTACTAATGAAAGAAGTGAAGCTTATTCAGGCCAAGCCCCTTCAGTCATAGAGTGATATGGGCTCTAAAATTGAGGGGTTTGCAAGAAACTATGAAAAGTGGAAAATATCTCACAGAGAGAAATGCAAGAAAAAATGTAATTGCAACTTAATGAATTCTGTGCAGGACTTAGGCTTTTATAGCCACAGAGCAGAGAAAGAGAAGGAAAAAAAACCAACTAGCCGTTTCGTCTAAGTATAACAAACAAATCCTCTAACTATCTGAAGATTAACACATGGGTACCTATAATTAACAGAGTGACAAATACTTGGGATATAAGCCAATCGACTGTTAGAGTGACACAACATTATTACGAATTAAATTCATCTCTTGTATTTGAAATATCTTTATCTCTTATCCAATAGATGTGCTTCAATATTACGGAATGCATCCTGAATCTGTACACCATATGACACCGTCTCTTGTACAGGCTTGATGTACTTGAGTAGAAGCTGATACCAATTTGAGTCTTCAATGCGACATTGTTTCTCTCCTCGCTTCCATGCAGCTTCAACTCAGCCATGCTCGTGAGCTTAATTGTTAATAATTAATCAGTCCTCATTGTTGGCATAGGTTGTTGGCTTGTTCAATAAAATTGGCGTCATTCATGATGCATCTCAGTCAATTGGATGCATCTTGCTTGGACTTCAAAGACAAAGAAGGGCCTTCGTGAAATCCAATTGATTGAGATGCATCACGAATGCCGAGGATTTCCTTCAATAACCTAGGCCAGCAATGAGGGCTATTTAATTTTTTTAATCTAGATCGTAATTGTTCAATCATGCCCAATGCAAGATATAGACTACATTGGATAGCTTATGCTTATTGCCCAAGCAAGATGTGGAATACATTGGCCGCTATAAAATTGACTTCGTTGGGTAATCACATTGTTCTCTCAAACATGGCTGAGGTGAAGCTACATGGAAGATGGTCTAGTCCATTTGTTTACAGAGTGATATGGACTTTGAAACTAAAGGGCATATTATATGAATACATTAATTGAAGAAGATCTGTCCGACAAAAGTCCTCTGCTTCTACAGTAATCCTGTGCACAAGAAAATCCCAGTACTTGTTCATGGTGGAAAAACAATTTGCGTTGAATATATTGAACAGACATGGCCACTGACTCCCTTGCTGCCAACTGACCCTTACGAGAGAGCCAAGGCTCGATTTTGGGTTAATTTTATTGGAGAGAAGGCATAATCTGGTTTTTTTTTTTTTTTTTGGGTTTGTTGCAGGTATATCTTTATATTTCGAGTCTTACTATTTGCTCCACAGGTAATGAGCTGAAATGCTTATGCCTTGTGTCAATATGATTACTTCACGTTTTTTTTTTTGTCCATGTTTGAAAAATTAAAGACATTTTTCTTTGGGTACAAATCCTCAAGAAGTAAATGGAAATCATTTACATCTATTCCATTCCTAAAAAGTGAGTAAACTTTTACATCGGCCATCAATCTGTCACGGTCCCTTTTTAATTTTGGGTTTGAGACCGGTTAGGGGAAAAAATTGACACTAGACATTAACACAGGCGAAATTAGAAAGATAAAATTCATTACCTAAGAAAAAACCAAGCCAGGTTTCATTTAATAAAAACAACCTAGTACTCATTACGTCTTAGAACTTTGGTAGGCTCCAGCTGCAATTTTGTCAGTATTTCGATCCAATGGCGAGGAGCAAAAGAAGGCCCTGAAGGACAGTTTGGAAATGCTAAAAATTATGGAAGAGCAGGGCCTAGGCGAGAAGAAATTTTTTGGGGGAGACAGAATTGGTATAGTGGACATAGCATGTGGAACAATTGCACACTGGTTTGGTGTCATTGATGAAATAATTGAAGTAAAAGTGCTGGAAGCCCATGCATTGCCCCGCTTGAATGCATGGAAAGAGAATTTTGAGAAAGTTCCTGTAATTAAAGAAAATCTTCCTGATCATGATAAAATTTTGCTCTTTTTCAAGAAGAGTCGTATAGAAATGTTGTCAGCATCTCAGTGATTTACTTTTGTGTATCTGTATTGTTATCTATATATATATATATATATATATATAAAAGCTGAAGCGTAGCATTTATCTTTTTTTCTTTTCAATTTTCTTATAATTGTTTTTAACATTTATTTTTTAAATATTTATACTTCTCCAACCTTTCTCCTTCCCCTTACCTTTTCATCTCTCCACTACTTCTCTAACCTTTCTTTTTCCTTTACCTTTTTATCTCCCCACTACCCTCTACATTAATATTATTCTTCCTCTATCCCTTTATCTTTCTTTATTTTTGTCTCTTCTTATTCACATCCTTTTACTATAAATTTGTCACTACCTCTTTCATTCCATACATAGTTTTCCCTCACACAAAAAAAAAAGTTCTCTCTCTCTCAAATTTTTGGGGATTTTTTTTTTCCTTGCATCTCTGCTTTAGGTTGATAATTTTTTATATTCTTTAAAACTCTATTTTGAGTTAATGTGATTTAGTTTTGTTTTTTAAATTGTTGTTGTTGTTGTTTTTTTCTTTTTTGTCTCTTTGATTGTTAAATGTTATTCTATTGCGTTATAAAGAAATAAATATAGCATATAAAAATATAATATTATTCTATAACATAGTATGATTTGGATAATTTAGTATTTATTGTAATTTGGTATTTATTCTATTACATAGCATGATTTTTTATAGTGCTCAATTTAGATGTTAAACTATGAGATTTTACCTTCTTCTTTTTTTTTTTAATTATTTGTGTTAGACAAAGTATTCTTAATAGTTGTATTAGAAGTACTCTATAATGCCATTTATTTAGAAAAAAACAAAGGTTAGCCAAACGAAAATAATCGAATGGGTGACAAATTTTAGCTTTTGCAATTTTATTTTTATTATTATTATTATTTTATAACAATGCATATATAGAAATTTAATTCTTAGATTTTGCTAATAATTTTTTATTAAATAATATGTTTTTGGTGGACGAAATTACATATTTTGCAAAGAAAATAACCTTAATAGATTATCAACAACAATTAATTGTTTATTAAATAATGCATAATATGTTTATTAATTTTTCTCCAAAAAAAAACAACAATTAATTTTTTAGATTTCCTAATTGGTCCAATTAACCATTGTTAAGTTTTATTAATTTTTTAGTTACGTTTTTCGGTGTTTTGGATTATAGGCAGAAAAAATAAGGTTTGAGAAAGTTTTTTTAAAATTAAAAGAATAGTTTTCAAATTTTATATTCTTTTTAATGATTCACAAAATGTTAAAAATGACTTTTATTAAAAATGAATATTTTCATTGACTTGCATTTTGAATTTCTGAGAAAAATTGAATTATTTTCATTTTGGTACAAAAAAATTTATATTTATGATTTATAATTGTTCCTACATTACATTTATTGTTTTTCCTGTAGATTACGAAATAAATTACTCATTATTAAATTAGTTTAAATTATAAAAAAATTAATAAAACTACCATAAAAATAATTATCAAGCGCAACGCGCGGGTTCGCGGCTAGGTTAGAATAATAACAAAAAGTTTTTTTTTTTTTAATAATCAATAACAAGAGGTTATTATTAGTAAGTCATTACACTGATGTATAATTGGGTGCATCCACGAAACTGCTTTATAATTTTGGATTGACTAGCATCTAGAGCGCTCAGTCCCATTTCAAATGAATACAACTTGATGTCAAGCCCAAGCACCCATCTCGCAAGGCTCAAGCCCACTCCCTGATTTCCTGCCTAAAGAAGCATATCATATCCAAGTATAGGGTGGCAATTCCTATTTGCGAGTCAAGTTTATATCGTGTTGGCTTATAAGTATTCGATTATATAGGTCAACACTAATTGACTCGACACGTTTAATAACAAATCAGAATTCATCAAACTCTAACACGACCTGTTTAATAAACAAGTCAATCGTGTTGACCCATTTATTAGATTTTATCAAAGAATAAAAAAGACAAATTTTAGTATTAACCCAATTGACCTGAACTATGAAAAACTAAACAAATAGTTTTTTTAATATAAATTTAAGAACTAAAGAGTAATTGCGTCACAAATAATCATTCAAAACTAAAGCATATCTTAATATCATAAATAAACAATCACAATATGTCAAACAAAATAAACCACAACAACTAATAAGTTTATATACATGGGGTTTTGAAGGGTATATTGGTTAGGACAGAACTTAAGTACAATACCTTATGTATTGTTCCTTAGATTTCTCTCTTAAGATTCAATCATGTGGCTACTTAAATATAAAAAAATACACTTCCATCTCATAAGAAAAAATCCACGTGGCAGAATTTTAAGAATGGAACTTAAGGAACAACACTTAAGTACTGTACCTAAATCTTACCCTATTGGTAAAATGACATTTAGTTAAACAGGTCAAACATTTCATGGGTTGAATACGAATGTGCCACTTTTATTAAATGGGTCAATCGTGTCAACCTGAATATGACACGAACTTGTAAAGACTTACAACTTATAACCTACTAACTTCATATCGTGTCTTGTCGTGTTTGCGAGTCATGTCAGATTTTGTCACCCCTACTGCGTATACTAGTGGAAGAGCTAGAAAGTTTTTTTTTTTCAGAGAGCCAAGCTAAATATAAAAAATAAATAATAAATTCAAAGAATAACACACACACATATAGAAAATTTGTAATTTTGTTTTAATATATGATATTTTCTTATGTATACAAAAATATTTATATCAAGTAAGTCTTTACATCTTTACAAAAAAAAAAAAAAAAAAGTAAATCTTGACATGTCTAAAAAGTAAAAAGTAAAAATATACAAGTCAATTTAATAAAAATAAAACATAATTAAATTATGTATGGTATACATTAAATACACTTTGATTTAATGAGCTATGTATGATATAAGAGTAATTAGAGACAACAAAACTGTATTAGTCAATTATATAAATGCATTACTGTTGGGGAGATAAACATATTGGGGAGTTTCCTTGAATAATTAATATAACATATAGAGACACACTTTAACCCAAAAGGCCTAAGCCCAATGGGTATGTGCTCAATTATGTTATATTAACCACTCATTCTTCTTATCTTTATTCAATGTGGGACTTCACTCACACGTGTAACCCAACAATTACATGTTTTTAGTAAAAATCTAAGGGGCCATTACTTGAATTTATGTCTAAAATTAAATATTGTTACCAAAATTACAAGAGAGAGAGAGAGAGGATTTTTGAAAAGTCAAGGGGATGTGATTCATGTGATGGAAGAGTACAATGTTCTAGTGCAATAAAAGGTTTTCTCTGTAAGTTGTCTATGAGTTGTAGTGTCTAAATAAAGGTTTTATTTGCATCATGATAACTTCTCTTTTCATAGCGGATTTGCAGGGAAAGTTTTCATTCAACTTTTGAATTGATAAGAGAGGAAGAGATGCACTTAATCAATCTTTTATTATTTACCATAAAAATATATAAGAGAAAGGAATGTAGAGTCTAATTTTTTTTTTTTTTTATTAATGTCAATTCTTATAGGTGAAGCCATGTTCAAACTATCTCCCCTTCTCAAGGAGGTCCTCTACTTTGTTTGGCTGGTCGATCTTCCTTCTCTGAATTGACATTTTGATCATTTGGTGAATTAGGGAGGGATTAACATTTTTAACGCATATCTAGTCGTACCAATATGATCCCACTGATTTTCTTTCGATCAGAGCATCAAGCAGCGCAACCCTTATACCTATACTTCGGACGCGGCTCCAAAGGGTATAAACTATAAAGTGGGTGTAGAGATTCCTCAATATACTTTGTGTTATGTCTAATGCTTAACACAGGCAGGTTGGTTTCTCTGTCGTCGTTGGGGAGCTCTTGGTGAGGAAACCTTAGGATAAGTTGCTAAAACAAATACTATTGGCAGCAGGTGGAGACATTTATTTAGCCTCATTCAAAAGAAAATGCATGCAAGGTTAAGCTCAACAGCTTCAACCACTCAAATTTTTGATTTTTTTTTAATTTCTCATCAAATGAATGACATTATTTTTGGGAAATCCTAGTCTTTCTTAGCTTTTTGATAAAGTTTAGCTACAAAATTGGTCGTAGTTTAAGACTACAATCTTACTCAATATCTTTTTATTTGAGGTAAATTTTGACAAATTCACTATTGGATTACATCTTCTTCTTATATCCTCCATGCTTGTAAAATTTTTAAGAAATTAAAGATTAATAGTTATATCATCAATAAATTGTTTAAATGACAAGTTTTGGTAGTTTAAAATTATGCATAAAATATAAGCTTATAAATTATATAATAAATCATATCCAATTGACACAAAATTTAACATGTATTAAGAATGTAAAGAACATGCAATTTAACGGTTAGATTTTCAAAATATGTAATTGTTAGGTTCTAAAAATTTAGGAATAAATATTTAGAATCATATTTTATCTGTGTTGGCAAACCAAGAACAAAACATGTCTAGTTTATGTATTACGCAATGCTTAAAAGTATAGGTTTAAAGATTCAAGTTCAACTGACTGTAGAAAAAGGGAGTCAATTTCAGTCAAGCTCGACCGATCGAGAAATTAGACTCGACCAATCAAGAATTGCAGAAATCAGATTCTGCAGAAGTTTTAAACAAGACCCATTCCCGCAAAAAAGTTTAGGGTTTCATCCTAACTTGTCCACATATAAAAGGGAAACCCTAGCTACGTTTTTTAGACTTTTGGCAGACTTGTGTGTTACTTTTTGTGAGATCTGAGAGGTTTTGTACCTTCTAACTACACAAGAATCTACCAGAGCAAGATCTACAATCAATTCAACAGTTAGATTTTCAAAATATGTAATTGTTAGGTTCTAAAGATTTAGGAATAAATATTTAGAATCATATTTCATTTGTGTTGGCAAACCAAGAACAAAACATGTGTAGTCTATGTATTAGGCAATGCTTAAAAGTATAGGTTTCAAGTTTCAAGTTTAGCTGACTACAGAAAAAGGGAGTCAATTTCAATCAAGCTCAACCTATCGAGAAATTAGACTCAACCGATCGAGAATCTCAAAAATCAGATTCTGCAGAAGTTTTAAACAAGGCCCAATCTCGCGAAAACATTTAGAGTTTCATTCTAACTTGTCTACATGTAAAAAGGAAACCCTAGCTACGTTTTTTAGACTTTTGGAAGACTTGTGTGTTACTTTTTGTGAGATCTGAGAGGTTTTGTACCTTCTAACTACATAAGAATCTACTGTAGCAAGATCTACATTCAAGCGGTGGTAGAACCTAGTTGCTGCTACAAGATCATTACTGCTAGTGATCTAAAACCTTTGAGTGGGATCTTAAAGTCACGAGCAAGAGTGCTTGTGTTGCTATATATCCAAGGAGATGAGGAGTTTGTGCATTCAAAACTTGCACGTGGTCATGTCAATAAGTTACTACATGAAATAGCAATAGATTTAATGTTAAATCTTTTGTAAAAATTTCGATTCTCTTATAGTGGATTTACCTTACCTTGAGAATAGTTAGATCAAATCCTTCCTAGGTTTTTACCTTGAAACGGTTTGTTTCATCAGTTTTCCTATGTCATCATATCGTGGTGTTATTTACTTTTCCGCTTTTATGCATGATATGATATATGTATGTTTAACCTATACCTGAGTAATAAACCTAATAATCAACTTGGTTAATTAATTAGGTTAAACAATCTGGTTTAAGGGGTCTAAATGAACAAACAGTAATAATGTTTATTTTATTGAGTAAGGTTATAGCCTTAGGTTACAACCAATTTTATAGCTAAATTTTATCCTTGTTTTTTAAAGACCATAAAAGAATCCTTTATCCCTATATTTCATAAATTCTCACTAATCTCACAATTATAATAGTAATCAAATAAAGAGGAATGGAAAAGAGGCTAAGAAGCGTGTGAGCCCCAAGTTTAACTAAATGAATATAATTTTTCCATTTCTAATTAATTATTTTTACAAACTCAAGGATATCAGTTTAAAATCTCAAGGAGGTCAGGTTAATTAGTAATTAGCAGTTAGTGCATGCATCAAGATTTTCCACATTATCGGTGCAATTTGCATGTTCAAAACTATTCAGGTTCCACCATTGAATTGATCATAAAAATATACAAACTAATTGACCATCAAAATCAAGTATAATTTAGGGTGTGTTTGTTTAGAGGCAAAACAGGATGGATAGAAAACTTGGGAGAGAAAATGGGAAAGAATATTTTTTTGGTGTGTGTTTGGTTGGGTGGGAAAGAATGAAAATAAATAGTGGGACTCAAGTGTTTTCTCCTTAGGCCCACCAAAATGTTTTCTCCCCAAAATGGAGAGAAAATAGAGTGGGGATGCATTTTTTCTTGATTGACAAAAATGCCCATGTGTTCGTCTAGTTGCCTTTTTTTTCTTTTTTTCTGGACAATAACGTTGCTTCTTCTTTTTTCTATTCTTTTTTTTTTTCTTGTTGATTTTCTAGGGCTTGGGCATGCCTCTCTTTCTTTTTTTCTTTTCTTTTTTTCTCTTTTGATTTTCTAGGGCCTGGGTGTGATATATTTTTTTTTTTTTAACTAGACGTGATTTTTTTTTTTTTTGCACATGATTTTTTTTTTTTTAATAAATTTGGGTGATTGCTCTTCTTCTTCTTTTTTTTTTTTTTTTTGTTGTTATTTGTCACTTTTTTGTTTTAATTGGGAATCATTCTTTAATAAGGGTATATGAGTAAATTTATTCAAACTCATTTTGTCCATCCCTCCATTTTTCCACTCCCAACTAAACAAAAATGAGAGAAATTAAAATCTTTTCTATCCACCAACTTTTTCATCCTCTCACAATTTTCTATCCTCTCATTTTCTACCCCTCCAACCAAACGGACCTTGAACCATCACCCTTATGAGTCCGAGAGTCATAGTTCACTGGCTTAATCCATTCATAAGTGAGTCCTTGATCTGCTTTGAACTAATCTCAAATCATTTCATGATTTCTCACTCCCGTTTCGATTTGACTCCTTTGATTTTCCCTTGATTATTAGCTAATTCTTGTTTTAATTGCTTCATAACTCAAATCTACTGCAATTATTGACAATTGTTACTGAAGATCATTATTAATTAATAGCAAATTATACGGTAGTTTCCTTTTGTTTAATAATGAACAGATAAAAGTAGGTTGACTTGGGGGTTGCAGGTGAAGAACATATGTGTCATGAAATATTCTTCTATTAAATAGAAAATTAGAAATACTTCTGGCACATGCTCATATTTCATTACTTATTGCACAATTCGGAAGAAGAAAAAAAATTGCATAATTTCAAATCTTAAAAAGAAGGAAAAGAAAATGTGTAGTCAAACTAGCTACAAACTTATTACCCAAGAAAGAGAACACCATTGTTGGTATAAATTGACTTGGCATGGTCCTAGACCTCACACCTTGATCCCCCCTCATTACTAATGGAAGAAGTAAAGCTACTAGGATTCTGGCCTAGCCCCTTCAGTCATAGAGTGATATGGGCTCTAAAACTGAAGGGTGTGAAATACGATTATCTGGAAGAAGACCTTCCCAATGAGAAGAGTCAATTGCTATTGCAATACAACCCAGTTCACAATAAAATCCCTGTCCTTGTTCATGGCGGCAAACCAATTGTCGAGTCCTTAGTCATTCTTGAATACATTGAAGAAACATGGCCCGACAATCCATTGCTGCCAAAAGATGCCTATGCAAGAGCCTTAGCTCGATTTTGGATACAGTTTGGATTACAGAAGGTAAGTTTGATCTTCATTGGGATTCCTTTTCTGATACTTCTTGTTATAAATCTGATTTCTTTTCTACGAAGTAGAAGAAAGCATGTCTCTTTTATTAACGCAGTAGAGCATACTACCGAATTAGAAAAAGTACTTCTGTAATTTTCTTTAAGATACGTGGGTCCTTTACTTCTTGGCCATTTAAGTTGACTTTTATCTAATGCAGGCTAAAAACATTAAAATTGCTACAAATTTTTCTATAAAACGTTTACAAGTTTACAAATTGATGTAGTAATAAATTTAATTATCGTAATCTTAAAAAAATAAATAAATATCTGAATTTTCTTTTAATGATTAATGACACATCAATTTATAAATTTTTTTTTTTTTTTTGAGAAACCAATTTATAACAAATTGATGTAAAGTTTGTGTAGTAAAATTTTAATATTCTTAATACTTTTTTTTTTTAAAGAGAGTTTCGAGCGGTAATTGAATCTCATATTTCTTATTCAACCATCCGAGACTTTACTAATTAAACTAATTGGAACCCACATATTCTTAATACGACTCTTTCGAAAATCTAACATGATCGTCTAAGTCTTTTGCTTGACTTATGTAAGCCCAATATGGTCTAATCCAGGAATAAACATTTTTAGCACGTGTAATTTGAAATAATATTTTTGACTGATTCTATATATTAATTTCTAGGCCCCCATTTTTCACGCATTTTTCCAAACCACTGGAGAAGAACAAGAAAAGGCAATAAAAGAGGCACAGGAAGTTTTTAAGATCTTGGAAGAGAAAGCTCTAGGGAACAAGAAGTTTTTCAGTGGTGACAGTGTAGGGATGGTTGACATTTCATATGGATGGTTAGCTTATTGGTTTTCTGGCATGGAAGAAGCAGTGGGTGTCAAAGTGCTAAATCCGAGAACTTTTCCACGCCTGCATTCTTGGATTCAGGATTTTAAGGAAGTTCCTGTGGTCAAAGAAAACTTTCCTGACTACGCAAATATGGTGACCTATATGAAGTTCATGAGGTAAAAATTCACTTCACACCTTCCATGTCATAATCACTAGTGTTGTGTATGAACTAAGCTCCTTTTTTTCTACTAAAAATAATTGGGAATCTTTAGATTTTACAGAAGTTTTAAAATTTAGAATTTACCTTCTGAAATTTTATTTTGTTTGCATAAGTAGTCATTTCATTCATAGTTTTCATTAATTGCCATATAAACTTGTCATGCATATTTAATTTATCTAATAAAATAATATCACGTTATTTTTGTAACCTAAAAAAACTATAAATAATTTTAAAAATTGACGTGGCTTAATAAAAATAATGCGACATCATTTTATTAGATAAACTAAACACACATGATAAGCTTATGTGACATTTAATGAAAAAAGATGGATGAAGATGCTGCTGATGCAAATAGAATATGACTATAAGAGCTAATATCCAAATTCTAATACTTTAAATATAAAATCCAAAAACACCCAAATTTAGGGTGTTGTTTGTTCTTTAATTTTATTTTTTATTTTTTATTTTTTTTAAGAATATATAAAATTATGAGCTAGCTTTGAACTTTGAAGAATACTTCAATTATTAGCATACACAATGCTTGTTATGAATTTAACAACATGTGGTGGATGGATGTTACTCCAACAAATTTGTGATGTATCAGATTTGAAATAATATCTTATCTAATCATCCATAAATATATTTAAACACATGGTGAAGTTTCACATTAGCATTCCATTTGAAAAGAATCCTAATAAAATCAAATTAGTTTGTTTAAAGGAGTCCAAATCTTCTATACCATTTTTCTTGCTCTACCCCATGCTCCACCAATAATAATTTACCATATGTCCACCAATTTAATTCAAATCTAATTTTCAGCCTTTATTATTTAGTTTCCTAAAAGAAATCAAAAAAAAAATTCCAAATCATCCCCACCAACCACCATCATAGTTCCTCCACCACCAACAACAACAACCTTCATCGACACCTCCAAGAGGAGATGGCCAACGTCATTAACGGCCACCAACCCTTGCAGGCCAACCACCCACCACTGCAAGTTGTCAGCTACCCAAAAAATAGAAAATAAAAAGAACCCCACACACCCACACCAGCCACCACCACCAACCTTCATCGGTACTACTAGGAAGAGATCTCTGCTGACATCAACAGCCATCCACCACCACCTCCTTGTCTTCAAATCCATGACTGATATTAGTTTTGTGACATCTTGGTCGTGGGTACTCATGGGCCATGACTACCTTTCTTCTTCAAATCCATTGATGGTACCTAGACATGGCGGCGATGTGACATTGATGGTGTCGTCATCTCTAATTGGCGGCGTTGGACAAAGGTGGTGGACCGTTAATGATGATTGATTGGTGGTGGATGTTGGTTTTTTTTTTTTTTAAATTTATTTTTGGTAACTGACAACTGGTGGTGGTGGGTGGCTGGCCTGCAGGAGTGGTTGACCGTTGAGGATGTTAGTGATCTCCTTTTGGTGGCGCCGACAAACGTTGGTGGTGGTGGTGGTGGAGGAACTGTAACAGTGGCTAGTGGAATGGCTAGGCTTTTTTGATTTTTGATTTTTGATTTATTTTAGGAAACTAAATAATGAAAGGCTGAAAATTAGATTTGAATTAAATTGGTGTACATATGACAAATTTTTATTGGTGAAACATGGAATGGAGCAAGAAAGAAGGTACAAAAGATTTAGTCTCTGTTTAAAAAGTTTAAATTCAATAAGTATGTTGTGCAAGAGAATGGCTTGTGTCCAGTGGCTAGTTGCCACTAGACACGTTGATACAGACACGTATCCAAGAGTGAACACATGTCCATATCGCAACGTGTCCAATGGCCAGTGTCACTAGACACAAGCTCCCCCATTGTGCAAAACTTATGGTTTACACCCTCTAATATCAACATGCCACGTCAACTTTCACAAATTTACGAATAGGACTTGGCACGTACAATCATTCCTCACATCAAGAACCATCCAACCAACAATAAAATCTCATCCTCCTTCCCTTAGAACCAAAGAACCACCAAACCTCAACCTACAAGAGACGCCGCCAAAGTCTGCCAAAGAAATTGCAAGAGTTTGAAAAAAAATTTTTTTTTTTTGGGTCACCAATACTTGGATTTGTGTGTGACGATGCTTAAGTCCTTGCTTTTGGTCATTTTTGTTGTTGGGTTCTCTTCAATCTTCCAATGTGCAAGCTCTCAGGCAAACCCAAGTGCTGACAGCGCAAAGCCAGTGTTAATGACCCCAAAAAAAAAAGTTATTTCCAAACTCCGGTCGATTTCGGTAGCGTCTCTGACGAGCTAAGGTTCAGTTCAGTGGTTCTGAGGTTAGAGAAGGACATTGGGGTTTTAATTTTGGTTTGCTTGTTCTTTTGTCTGATGTGAGTGAAGGATTGTCTGCGGCAAGTCCTATTCTTTAATTTGTGAAAACATGATGGGACATGTTACTATTTTTTTTTATACAAGATAGAATTCTACTCTAGCCTAATTTAAGTGTATATGTGTGTGAAACTCCATCCTGAAAACTGGAATCCCGGCCTTGCCCCCTACACCCTACAAGCACTTATACTTGTGGAGTGACCATTACACTAAGGATATGCGGTGGTGGGACATGTTAATGTTAGAATGTGTAAATCATGGATTTTGCACCATTGAGTTGAATTTAAACTCTTTTTAAAATATATAGAGATTAGCTTGCCGTTATTGCAACCCAAAAAAAAAAAAAAAGATCTCGACCTTGACATATATATATATATATATATATATATCAAAATAAAGGATTTTTTTACCCTTTTTTTGGCTTATTTTAATATTGATACGTAATTTGTTAAAATACAAAATTTTAATAGATGACATAGTTATTACTTATCACTTCTCGATTACCTTGAATTTTTTTCAAATATAGAGAGTATAAAAAAATATATAATCTAACCATGGATTTGTAAAAATTCATATTCAACACTAAAATATTGAGAATGCCTCAAAAAAAATATTAAAATATTGAGTAATGTAATATTACTTAAAGTTATATCAAATGTTTTTAATTGCATGATTATTTATTTATTAAATGACTTAATTGGTATTTTTAAGGGTTTAGATGACGTAATAGGTTATGTGAGTAAAATATGGATTAAAACTAATAAGGTTTTGTTTATATATATAATGAAAATTTTTTACTCTAAGCTGACTTATTCTAATATTGATATAAGAAAATATATTCTAACAATGGATTTGTAAAGCTTTATATCCAACAATAAAATATTAAATAGTGTAACATTAATTATACTTACACAAAATATAAGTTGAATTGAGCCTATATATTATAATAATCCTAAAACGGTCCATAAGTTATGAATCATTACCAAATATTCTCGTTTGGTACATGTGTTTAAACACATGTTTTTAGTTTTTAAACAATATTACATGTATTTTTACACACTTTTTCACTTACACATATATTTTTTTTTTTAAACTGAAAACTATTATTTAAACACACATACCAAACATGCCTTAATTTCTTAATTTTATCAATCCCAAACAAGTAAACGTACGGTATCTATAACTTTGTGACAGTGAGCTGGAGCAAAGGAAGGAAATTTCGGTGGAATGGATGGACTAGTACTTCATGCGTGCATCTCTATTATCTTGGACTTGGAGTTGGACATAATAATCAAAGCAGGCGGCCCGGCCTAATTCAAGGTCATAACGCACCATCATATAATAAAATCCACAATATTATGTTTTTTGTTTGATTAGGCTCTCTAGAGTCTAGAGAATAGAGAGCACTAGTTTTTGGTTTCTTTCATTTCATTTTACTTTTCGTGATTCCGGGGAACTTGGCCCATTCATTTGACTTTTATATGCCTTTATGATTCTTCCATTTTTTCTTGCCACATCGTATGAATTGTGGACATCCTCAGCCATGTTTTTCAAAAGATGAATGATACGTAAATTTTCTGTGGTCCCAGTGGCTGTGGCACCTTCTCCTTTTGTGTCTCATTGATGGAGCCTGCACAATAATTTTTATGTCATGTTCACACCATTTTTTTTTAAATGAAAATGTAGTGTTCACACCATTATTTCATGGCTTTATATTGAATTTTCTGACATGAAAGGTTTTAAGTTGGTGAAAGTCTGTGGACACGTGAAGTTTATTATTTATCTGCTACTCATCACAACTTATTACATCAGACCATTATTAATATATATTTAAAAAAAAAATAGATCATAATAGATAATGTGAACTTTATTATTGTCACTCAGGATAAATTTGTATGGTAAGAATTTGCACAAAGGAAAATTTTTTCAAAAATATATTTATAAAATGCTCTTCCAGCATTCAGATAATCAATTAAGCTAGGATTAATTACACAATGTTTTTAAAGTATAATAGTGTGGTATATTTCCTCTAACATAATAATGGGTCTACTAATTAAATTCATAATGAGATTTATTATCCATGTAAAAATAAAGAAATATGCCATTATTATACTTCTAAAATATTCTAAAATATAGAATAATATTTTCCATTAAACTAAATCAATGTTCAATCCCTCCACATTTTTAACCATAACCCGTTGGCATGATTTGATTCTAATAATTTAGATAGAGATTCTAAAAAATAAAGAATTTTAATTTCTTAAATACACACTTTTTCAAACTTGACAACCATTAAGTGCTAAGCAAGAAACTTAGTGCCGTTGTTGCTATAAATTGACGCTGGTGGTAGTCTTCCAACCTTGGTATCCTATTTACAAATTACAATTATAATGGAAGAAGTGCAGCTGCTTGGATTTTGGCCTAGCCCCTTTAGCTATAGAGTGATATGGGCTCTGAAGCTGAAGGGTGTGAAATATGAGTACATAGAAGAGGACCTGCGCAACAAGAGTGATAGGCTACTGAAGTACAACCCAGTTCACAAGAAGATTCCGGTTCTTGTTCATGGTGGCAAACCTATAGCTGAGTCCCTTGTTATCCTTGAATATATCGAAGAAACTTGGCCTCAGAACCCTTTGCTGCCAAAGGATTCCTATGAAAGGGCATTAGCTCGGTTCTGGATTAAATTTGGAGCAGATAAGGTAATTTTGACTATGACAATCCTATCATGCATGACTTTTAACAAAATCTTTTCTATTTCACTTGGAATGGAGCGTTCATTTTTAGGTTAAGATTTTATTTCTTAGATGTATATAATGACACGCCATTTAAAGTTTCAAAATGATATGATATGGGATACACTTTTTTATTTATAATATTTAATGTAAACCATAATATTGATTAATTTCAAATAGAGAGGATTTTAATGTGCTCATGTTGTCAAATTTAATTAATCACTTTTCTATTAATTACCTAAGTTCTGAATTACTTCTAGTTATAATTCTTTTTTCTTGATTTTTGTGAGAAGTCTCATATCTCCAACTTTTAGGAGAAATTACATTTTACTATCCAAAAACAATACTCAAAATGACACTTTACACTCTTAATTTTCAAATTGCACAGCTAGCATCCTAAATTGTACTACGAATTACACTATGCACCATAAACTTTGATTTTCTATCCAAAATAATGAAAAATTGATGGTAGGGTGCAAATTGTGTACACGGGTTATAGTTTAAGATGCTAATCATACATTTTAAAAGTTTATGGTGCAAAGTATAATTTGGAGTATAATTACTTTAAGTTTTTAATTATGTTAATTATAGGGAATGAATGGCAAGTAGAGAAATAATTTCATAACATAACCAAACCAATCTCTCTCTCTCTCTCCCTCTCTCTCTCTCTCTCTCTCTCTCTGTTTTTTTAAATGCTAATAGCTTATCTTTCTGAATCATCAAGGGTCCTATTTTCTCTGCATTTTTCCGATCTACGAAAGAGGAGCTTGATCAGAATGCAATAAAAGAAATAGTGGAATATCTGAAAATCTTGGAAGAGCAAGCTCTAGGGGACAAAAAGTTTTTTGGTGGCGACAATATAGGATTAGTAGACATAGCATATGGATGGCTGTGTCACTGGTTTATAGGCATGGAAGAAATGGGAGGAGTTAAACTGCTGGTACCAAGTACTGTGCCTCGCCTGCATGCATGGGCTGAGAATTTCAAGCAACTTCCTATAATCCAAGAGAACCTACCTGACTATACAAAATTGTTGGCACATTTTAAATCATTGAGGGAGAAAACTACTGGCTATGATGCTCGCTAGCTGCTTGCTTGAATCTTATTTTATCAGAATCCTAAACAGAGAAAATATGTTTCTCGATTAAAATTTGAAAGTGTATAAGATGCCACGTCATTTAAAAATTTAAATAACGTGACACTACAGGTGTGTTTGCTTCCAACGGCTGCGTTTGCATTTGTTTCCTTGAGTTTTTTTTTTACTAGTCCATGGCACTGTTCATAGACCAGCCAAGTGCTAAAAACGGGTGAACAGTAATTTGTAGCAATAAAAAATATTTTGCTATAGTGTTTTCAGCAATAATTTTTCAGTTTTCAGCAAAATAAGCGGTATTCAAACACATTATAATCTCAATCATGAAATTGATCTATTTCAAATAGAGAGGATCCTAATACTCCTAGAATATATGTTTATATATTTTTCATGCTTATGTTTATATATTTTCAATGCTTGTGTATATGAAGCAAGAACCCTTGTGATCGAGGGTGATAATATTATAGGATAATAATAATAATAGGATACACAAGCGAGAACCCTTGTGAGGGTGTTAGTATTATAGGATAATAATAATAGGGGTAAACTATGTATTTGGTCCCTATCATATACACCATATTTCAATTTGATCTCTAACCTTCCAATTATGTCAATTTAGTCCCTAAGCTTTCCGAACCATATCAATTTAGTCCTTACCATTATCTTTTAGATAAAAATTGATGACGTGTCTAATGGCTAAAATAAAAAATTAGCTTCCGTTGACGTGATAATAAACTAAAATTGTATTTGCCCGTTTGTCATGTCAACAATTTTTATATAAGATATAACAGCATGGACTAAATTAACATGACACTAAAAGATTAAGGACCAAATTGACACAATTAAAATATTAGGGATTAAATTGAAATGTGGTGTAAAGATAGGGACCAAATATGTAATTTATCCTAATAATAATAATAATAATAAGCTGATTTTGGTAGATTTTAATTCACATAACTTCACATTAAATGCTCTACACCTAAGTTCATTCCTAATATAAAATGAACTTAAAATGAGATCAAATCAATTTTAACTGTTTTAATTATTTGATATTTAGCTTAGCTAAACTCAAGTTAGAACAAATTTTAATTAATATATAGTTTGTCTAATTTAGATTTAAACTTTTTTTAATGGATATTTACTCTCCTACTATATATTGAATTGTACTTAACCTTCGACATGTACTTGTGTGTATATTTTGAAGAGCTAAAACATGTTAGTAACATACATTGGTAATTAAAAAATAAAGAAAAAGATGAAGGAAAAAAATACTCATACATTATTAACTATACTCTCTTTCTTTCTCATTTTAAATTTAAAATTGGTTTCCTTAATTTCTAAGCCACCTTACGACGTCTCATTTGCGAATTATGTTAATATATGTGAGTGTTATACATGATAGAACGTGTTTCCACCATGTGACTCACTATTCATGATTCTTTTTTTCCTGGACTTTAGACTCAAACAATAAAATGCCCCAATCTTTGGATAGACAAAATTAGGTCATCATAGCAACAAATTTCATCGCAACCAAAAAAAAGCCCATCGTAGGAAACTAACTAATGAAAAAAAAAAAAAAAAAAAAAAAAAAAAAAAGAGGAAATTTGTGATGAATTTAACAACACATGGTGGATGGATGTTACTCCAACAAATTTGTGATGTTTTAGATTTTTTGACAAGTTGATGTTTTAGATTTGAAATTATATCTTATCAAATCATTCCATAAATATATTTAAACACATGGTGGAGTTACGCATCAGCATTCCATAAATATATCTTTTTGGGTAAATTACAAATTTAGTCCCTAGTCTTTATACTAAATGTCAATTTGATCCCTAACGTTTCAAATGTGTCGATTTAGTCCCTAACCTTTTGATAGTATCAAAATAATCCTTACCGTTAAGTGATTGATGAAAAATGCTGATGTGACTAATAGTCAAATTAAAAAACTATTTTATGCCACATTAGATGACACATGTACTACCATGTGGAATAAAATTTAAAAGAAAATTTTCATGATTAATTCCTATTTTTATCCCACTTGAAATTTCACTGTTAGTTTGTCACAAAACCAATAATTCAAACTCCACTCATTCAATTAGTTCTCTAATTCTTTTTATTTTTCCACATAACAATGTAGAACAAACAAATCAGAACAAAATTCCAATTTCCCTTATCATTCCCTCACTTATCCACCTTTGTTCTCCGAGCAACCAAACAAAAACTTCAATCCCTAGAACCTTCTCTACCATTTTCGCTTAAGCTTTATTAATTTCTTTTTATTATTATTTTTTCTGTGCTTTGGAATCGCTCTCTGTCTTTGAGTCTTCGCTATGCTTTTGGACCTTGGAGGGGACTGTGTTGGTCTACACAAGTGCTTTCAATTTGAAATCCCAGAAACTAACAAATCTGAGTTTCAGTTTTAGTTGAAATTTATATTTTGATCCAATTTTGTTTGGATCTATCTTATTGGAGCTTTACAAGTTGCATGTTGTGTTGCATTTGATCTTGTTTTGAATTTTTATGGAATCAATTTGCTTTGATGCTTGAAATTCTGATTTTGATCGCTAATTACTTTTTTTTTGTTTTAAATAATTACATGGATTTATGGAGAAGAGACGAAGATGAGTCAGAGAGTTTAGGGATTTTGGTGGTCACATCACATTTCTTAGTTTTAATGTAGTGTTTTTAAAATTTTTTTTTTTTAAAAAAAAAATTTGATGTGACGGTATAGTTGGCAAATGATATAGCATTAAAAATCATTTAAATTATTTTGTTTGATACATCAACTTTTTCCATCCAATTAATAACGGTAGGGACTACATTGACACAACGCTGAAAAAGTTAGAGACCAAATTGACGCAATTGAAAGGTGAAGGGCCAAATTAAGATATGGTGTAAAAAATAGAGACAAATTTTATAATTTACCCTATCTTTTTTTAGCAAAACAGATATATATAACTCTATGAAAAATCAAGTCAAGGCCACTGATATTATTAAATCTATTGCTTAACCCTTATAATTATAAACCTCAGGTTTTACCCAGTAAAGGGGAAAAACTTTCCAAGGAAACAAACGTACACTAACAAACCCTAGAGGAGAAAGAAATTAATTAAAAGATTTTTTTATGGAAAGAATAATTAAAAGAGTATGCTTGAACTCGTTAATTTTTTTGTATTTCTTAAGGTAAATTAGTATTTTACACCCTAACGTTTACACTATGTGTCAATTTGATCTCTGACGTTTTAAATATATTAGTTTAAGTGGTCCATTATATAAAAGTTAATAACTTTTTCATTTTTACATAGAAGTTTCCTAAAAGGGCACACGTTAGTAAAACTCATGGTTTTAAAAACGGATCGGACCGTTCGGTCTGACCGGTTCAATCAGGAACCGGCCTCCAATCTGGTTCGGTTATGGCTAAAAACTGGAAATAGCTTAAAACCCGGGGAAATTTGAAAACCGGCTGATTCAACCGGAGAACCGAGAACCGGCATGGTCGAACCGATTACTAATCGGGTGGGATTTTTTGTCCTTTTCCCTGCCTAAAACTACGTCGTTTTGGCTAAAAACTAACCCTAATGACTCACGCCTCTCCTAAACACTCTCATCTCTCACGCCTGATGCCTCATCTCACGCCTCTCTTACGGTCGCAAGCTCTCTACCTCTCCGACTCACTCAACTCAAGCTCACTCTCTCTGAAATCATGAATATCCCTCACTCTCTCTGCCTCACTCTCACGGTCTCACCTCACACACGCCTCTGAATTTTTTTTTCCCCCTTCTCATCCTCTCGGTGTCTGAAGCTGTGAAGTGTTCTGGTTTTTTTTTTCTTTTTTCCTTCACTCTCACGGTCTCGCCTTCGCCCTCTCTGCTCTCTGCTTCTCAGTGTCAAATAATATTCTTTTCTTTTGTTATGATTACTTGATTTTGATTTTGATTTTCTCGGTTCTTTTTTTTTTTTTTCTCTCTCGACTTCATTAGGTAATAATTAATATTCTTTTCTTTTGATTTTGATTACCTCATTACTTGATTTTGATTTTGATCATTTTCTCTCTATTTTTTTTTTTTTTTCATTTCTCTCGGCTTCATCTCAAATTCTCAGTTCATGTTCTCGGCTTCATCTCAGGTTCTCCTTCCGTGACTTCACTGGTAAGTGGTAACTTCAATTATTAGTTTACAATAGCATTTTAGTTTATTTGTGATTTTGTGTATGTTGTGGATTTGATTTACAGAGCATTGTTGTTTATGAAATATAGTTTACAGAGTATTATACTATTGTTTGTGTATGTTGTGTTGATGAATTTATTTGTTGATAAAATGGTTGCTGTCAGTCTGAAATTATTGACTATTGTTTGTGTATGTTGCGTTGATGAATTTATTTGTTGATAAAATGGTTGCTGCCAATCTGAAATTGTTGAGTGAAATGGAGTTCGCCTCTATACCATCTAATGAACATGCTTCTATAACCGGGCCTAATGCTAATTCTTCATCTGTGAGAGCGAAATGTGATCCCGCATGGGATCATGTAACTGGAGAGTTGAAAGACAGAAAAAGTAGTTATAGATGTATACATTGTGAGAAAATTTATAAAGAAGGGGGCAACAATAGGATGAAAAGACATCTAGCTGGAATTAAAGGTGATGTGGCTACACGTACAGGTGTACCTTATGATGAGAATAATCCTATTCAAGTTAAAGATGAAGAAGATGAGAATGAGGATGATGATAATGATGCTAGTGGTGGAGCATTTGGTTCACATGATGATATTGATTTCAATTTTCTTCATAACAAATGAGGCTTGGGTCTTAAAGCTTAGTAGTTGTTTGTTTGAAACTTTAAAACTTATTTGCTATTTGGATGTAATGAACTTATTTGTAATTTGCCATTTGGATGTAAATGTAATGACTAATGAACTTATTTATTTTGTTTTGTTGAAAGTTTATTATGTTAAGGATGATTGTTTTGTAATGTTATTATGTTAAATTCTTTAAAAAGATGTTATATACTTATATACTTGTATTTTTTTTTTTTAAGGAAACATATTTATTACTATTGGTTTGTTAGTTTTAGTATATTAAAAAATTATTAATTATTTATATAATTTAAACAAATAATAATTAAATTATTTATGATGTCACCGGTTCGACCATCTATCGGACCTCGATCCGACCATAAAACCGATAATTAGCTCCTTTTTCGATTCTTTTACCGTATCGGTTTTTAAAACCATGCTAAAACCCTTAGTTTAATAACTAACCGTTTGGTATTGTATTAAAATAGCCTCCTTGATTAAGTGATGAGTAGAAAATGTTAACGTGATTAACAACCAAATAAATTTAAAAAAATTTTAAAAATAGTCTTATGCCACCTAGGATGCCATGTGGCCTAAACTATAAAAAAAAATAATAAAAAATCCATGTAACCACATGGGATCCTAATCCATTTTAACTTTTAAGCAAAGAATTCTAATAAAACTAAATTGTTTTTTTTTTTTAGGAGATTAAATTCTGTAATGATGTGGTCACACCCTTCAATCTTAACATGCCACATCATCATATTACATATTAAAAAATAGACACAAACACTCAATCAATTCTAATACCCATTTAAAAATCTAATTCAACTATAAGTTTATTGAGATATTATTAACTTATTATATGCGGTAGGATGTATTGAGTTTTAAGTAAAAAATTAATATGGCAATCTCTTATTGGATGGTATAAAACATGAATTTTACACCTCCATCATTACCGAACTCTTTTAAAAAAAGTTTAAATTCAATAAGGATAGGGTGCAAAACTCATGGTTTACACCCTCCAATAATATGAAGACATGTTAGCTTTTCACAAATTTAAGAATAGGACTTGGCACACACAATCATTCCTCATGTCAAGAACCATAAAATCCCATCCTCCTTACAAGTTAGAAGTTAGAACCAAAGAACCACCGAACCTCACTACAAGAGACGTCGCCAAAATCCGGTGGAGATATTGCCAGAGTTTGGAAAATAACTTTTTTTTTTGGGTGACCGCCACTTGGCTTTGTGTGTGACGATGCTTAAGCCCTTTTTGTTGCTAGACTCTATTTAATCATCCACTGTGCAAGCTTTCAAGCAAAATACCGGCAGAGACTAGTGGCAACGCCACGTTAGGCTCAGGGTGTTCCTAGGAACACCCTGGCCTGAAAAAAAAAATTATATATAATAATTAAATTTTTTTTATTTGTTTACCCTTTAAAAAAAATTAGGAACACCCTCAATCAAAATTAGGAACACCCTCCAATTAAAAAAAAATTTATTTGTTCTACTTTCAAGCAAAAAAAAAAAAAAAAAAAAATTGTAACAGACCAAGCGGCAACCCACGGATTCTCAAAAAAAAAAAACAACCGACAGCAAGCCCAACATCAAGCCCACGGCAAGCCCAACAGATTACAGAGGTAACAAATCCACGGATTCTCAAAAAAAAAAAAAAAAATCCCAAACAAACAAAACCCAATATACTAAAATCAGAACCAACGGACGACCAAACACTAACAGATGTTGAAGAAAGAAAGAAACCTAACCTAAAGAAAAAAACCTAACCCAACGGACAGAGAAGGAGATTGCTGCCACTGAACGGACGACAACAACCAATGGACGGAGAAGGAGATCGACAAATCGGCAGATTGGGCCACAAACTCGACTCGACTCAACGGAGAAAGAGATCGCCGGATCGAGTTACTCAAGCTCCAGAACGGGAACGACAGACGGCCCCGCCCCTCAGCCTCGACGTGCTGCCCTCCCTCAACCTCAAGGTATTTCATTTTCATCTCTATCTCAGTCTCTTTGCTCTTTATCTGAGGAGGGAAGAACGAAAGTGAAATTTTTGCCTTTTGCTGAGATTGTCTGTTTTTGCCTTTTTGTTTTTGCTTAACTTTATAAATTTTTATTAATATTTGCACTGTTTTAGGAGTTATCCGTTGGTGTTGGGTGGTGTTGGTGAGATAAATTAATTGTCTTTTAGTGTTGGTGTTTTTTTGGTGAGATACAATTAATTGGCTTTATCTGATTGTAGCTTGTCTGTTGAATTGTGGGTGGATGGAGGCATGGGGCTGGGGTAAATGCACAGGGGATGGGGTGTGTGGCTCAATGGTTGTGTGCTAGTGCAGTGCTGCAACACTAAAAGGCAATTATTTAATTAATAAACAGTCATTTGTTAAATTATGTTACTATGTTAAGGTTAAACAATAATTAATAATTTTAATTGGAGAAGTAACTAATAAACAATAATTAATAACTTAATTAACAAATACATTATAGAAGATAAATAAATTAAATTATGTTACGCTAAACAATAATTAATAATTTTATAATTAATGAAACAATAATATAACAAATTATAGTTTATAAAAGATAAACAAATTAATGAAACAACTAAACAACAATAATTCACCCTAAAAAAAAAACTAAACAACAATAATTAATAATTTTATTAATATTTCAAATGAATTTATAGTTTATTATTTATTCTTTTGCTAGAATTATGGACAAATATTTGATAAGAAAACCACGTAAAAGGCAATTGTAAACTTTATGTATTTGCGTGTTTTTTTATTATTGTTGTTATCAATATACAAAATTTTCTTTTTATTAGATTATGTAATTTATGCTTATTGAGGAATACCCTGAAAAAAATTTCTGGAGTCGCCACTGGCAGAGACATTGCCGAATTTTGGAAAAGAACACTTTGCTTTGTGTGTGAGGGTGCTCTTACTTTTTTGTCCATTTTTGTAGTTGGGTTCTCTTCAAGTTTCCAATGTGCAAGCTCCCAGGCAAACCCAAGTGCCAACAATAAAAAGAAATAAAAAAAATCAAGTTTTGGTGACCTAGAAATAAAAAAAGTTATTTTCCAGACTCCACCGATTTGTGAGGTTATTAACAGGGAATGACGAAGGGATTTTGATTTTGGTTTGCTAATCTTTTGTCTTATGTGAGTGAACAATTGGGTGTGGCAAATCTTATTCTTTAAATTGTGAAAACCTTACGTGAGATGTTATTATTGGAGAGTGTAAGTCATGAGTTTTGTAGCACAATCGTATTCAACTTAAATTCTTTTTAAAATATGTATCCTAACAAATGAGATTAACCCGCGCCCTTATTGCAACCAAAAAAGAGAGTTCGACCTTGACATAAGTATATGTATTTGTATCTAATACAAAACAAAGGGTATTTTTTTTTTAATTTTTGTTGGCTTATTTTAATATTGATACATAATTTGTAAATTTATTAAAAAAATTCATAGATAATATAATTATAACTTATTGTTGAGGCCCATTTTGGCAAAAAGAAAAAGTTCAATGGCAAGAAGAAGCCCAAGAATATAATAAGTGGTGAAGAAAGAAGAATTAGCAGAGTAAGAAAAATCATTAGACCCGAATGGTAGAAATATTGGTACACAGGCCCACAAAATAGTAAAAAAGCCCCAAAAAATGTAAATGGGCCCAAGGGAGCCCCAAAGAAGGAAGTAGTAAGCTCGTGAGAATTGTAAGAAGTAGAAAGTAAGCAAAGATGGGCTGGAGGAGTCCAAAGAAAGGAATTAGTAAATGGGGTTGGTTCAAAGGCCAATAAACCCAAAAGTAAAGGATATGATAATTGGGCCGAAGAAACTCAAAAGATTTAGCAAAAGCCCATAAGAATGTAAGAAATAGGAAAGAATGAGATGGGCAAGGATGCTCCAAGGAATTAAACGGGCTGAGGATGCCTAAAGGAATAGAATAGGCCGAGGAAGCCCAAGATGATGTGAGAACTGACCTGGCAGAATTACTAGGTAACGTAAACTGGGGGAAGAAATAATACATGGCAGGCTCAAAGGAAGCCCAGCAAACGAAAGTTAAACAATGTCATGGCAGGAACAATGTAGTGGCATGGCAGGAATACCATTCAGCCTATAAACCAAGGGTGAAAAGAGATAGGGGTTGAATTGAAAGAAGCAAAGGCCCACATCCAAGCAATACCCAACCCAAAGAAGAAACAAGATGCGAAAAATAAAGACCCAATGACTCACCCACGTCACAAAATGTTAAGCAAGTGGCAGAACACACAGCAATACCAGACAAACCCACAGGTAATAGCAAACGCGTAAACACCAAACAAGCAATGGACTCACATGGGCATGGAGCACGCACAAGACTCAGGCACCACCAACCTGTACCCAACCAATACAGGGTGAGCCATGGGTCAAAAGTAAGAAAAGGTGTGGTCTGGCGGTGGGAAGAAGGGAGAAGTCTATTCTAGGGTTTCCGATCAAGCTCTTTTGGAGGAAATGTCCTACTGGGATGACATACCACCCAAAAGAGGCAAGGATGAGCTGAAATCACTAGGTGCATGCTGTAGGAGTTAGTATGAGAAAATACACAACCCTTATTCGAATGGGAATGCCGCGGATAATAAGAAAATAAAACAAAACTCCATTTGTTTGGGAATGGAACATGGCACAGCTAGCACAGGGTAGTGGTGATGGCTAGGCAGCTAGCAGACCAATGGGTAGTCTAGGAATGACACCCATAATAGGCCAAAAGTGGTTGAAGGGTAAAACGGTAAATTTAATCATGACAGGCAGTATAAAAAGGCCTTAGTCGTGCACAATAAAACAACAACAAGGAAGAACGACAAGAAACATAAAAAACAAAGCGAGAAATAGAAAGCAAAGAAAAATAGAGAGGAAAAACGAAAAGAAAGAAAATAAGAGAGTAGTGAGGAAACAAGAGTGTGAGGAGTGATAAAGCATGCACTAATAGGCTAGTTACTTCTCTCCCTCTCAATAACCCATTCTCTAGCAAGTTAAGAGTTTGAGATTAAGCCATTTAGGCCCATTTTCCAAAGAATGCAATTTCTATGCAAAATCTCCCTATGAGGTTACCTACATTGGAAATTGGTTCCATTCTTGAACTTAAATCTGCCAAGGGGCCAAGTTCAACAAACTAACCCCCTTCCTTCTTTTATCATAGTTGTTCAAGTACTAACGTTATTTCTTCTGTTGCTTATTCAATCCTGCCATACTCATTAGGGATGGCAATTTCTACCCGACCCGCGGGTGCCCAGCCCGGCCCGGCCCGACCCTAATGGATCGGGTTTTACCTGGTCCAATAAGGAATAGGGTTGGGTTTGGGTTTTAAAAAAAAAAAAAAAAAACCTGAACCTGGTATTTCAGCCCGCCTTTCTCATCTCTATATCTCTGTGCCGCCACCCTCCCTCTCTCAAATCTCCAGCCCTCAACTCCTCAAGCTGCTGTAACCATCAAAGCTCCGCCATTAGACCCAAATTGTCAGGTATCTGAAGCTCCGCGAAACTAATCTCGGCATTAGTGACAACACACTCATCAGTGATCAAGTCAGTTGCATTCCCTTTGGTGTTGGACGCAGAGGTCTCCAATTCGAGGACAAAAGCTGGAGATGTATGCGACAATACACCCTCAGAATCCTCAGAAGACACAGGTTACTGGTTATTCTGTGATAGAGATACCACAGCCGAAGACGCCGACGCATTATTGCTTTTTTCAAAGGAAGCAGAAGTTGTAACAACAGGAGTCGCACTAGACATGGCCATAGCAGCTTCAAACTCGAGTCTAATCTAGGTTAATGACCATGATCTTGGCATCTTGGGGTTTTTTTTTTTTTGGGTTTTTGATCTAGATTGATGAACTTGGGGTTTTTTTTTTTTTTTTGGGATTTCTAATCTGGGTTTGTGGAGGTTTAGGACTTCAAACAATTTTTTTTTTTTTATTGGGCCACGGATTGGGCCTTGAAGTGGCATGGGCTGGGCGGGGCCCGACGGGGCGGGTCTGGGGCGCAGGAAAAAAACCCGTTTATTAAACGGGTCGAATTCAGGTTTTTTGGACAGACCCGCAGGTCAGGTTCGGGCATGAAGAAACCCGGCCCGAACCCGACCCGTTGCCATTCCTAATACTCATATTATCATTTATTTTTCCTGTGGTAAAATCGTTTAAACATTATCTTTGATACTTTAGTTAGAATATTTTAACTATCCTGTTGTATTATGTTTCTCCTGCCATAACGTTTTTGTGACGGTATTCCCTGTCATGGGCATGTGACCAAGATCTTTGCCAAGGGTCTTAGCTTGTGCACAAGCTAGCGTAAGGTGAGTTTCAGTTAAGTCAGTCTCGACTCTCCTACCTCAGAATCATTGGATCATAGTATGGCAGGAGTAGTCTAGCCCAGGATATAAAAAAGGCCCACCACACTTATTAGTCCTTAATCACCTTGAATTTTTGAAAGTACAGAAGTATAAAAATAAAATATAATCTAATGGTGAATTTATCAAAATTCACATCTAATATAATATATATATAAAAAATAAAAAATAAAAAAAATTGAGTGGCGTTTTGCTTTAAAGTTATTCCAACTTTGTGATAGACCTTGGAGCAAAGGAAAGGAAAATTCGGTGCAACCGATGGAATTCATGCAGGTTACGCAGGTATCAATTCAAGGTCAGAACGCACCATGATATAAAATCCACATTATGAGAAAACTTTTTGTTTCATTAAAATTCACCTTAATTACTCCCACTTTGTGTTCATGTCGTTATGATGCTTCCATTTTTGTAATTGCCACATCGTATGAATTGTAAACACCCTCCCTCAGCAGGCATCCCGGTTTTGCAAAAAGATGAATGAATTGGCTATGTAAATTATCTGTGGGCCCACCTAGCTTGTCCTTTTGTACATGGAGATGGAGCCTGCAGAATATTACATGTTCACACCATTACTTCACGACTTTATTGAATTTTCTATTTTAAAAAATAAAAAATAAAAAAGACTTTAGAAAATATCTACTTCTACTTTTATATTTATATATATATATATATATATATATAGAAAGAGAGAGAGAGAGAGAGAGATTGATTTAAAGAAAAAATACAACAAGAAGTATGTTGGAAAATCCCTAATTTCTTCTAGTTAGGATATATAGGAAAAAACATATTGTGAGACTGTCATGTCATACCCATATATAAAATATTCTAATGAAACAAACATTTCAACCAAAGCACGACCGCATGCAGTTTTGGTGTTGGCGTGTGAGTGTATTCCCTTATTTCATCCCCCTTCCCCTGTATGTGTGTGTGTGTGTTTCTCAAATAAAATAAAAAAAAACAAAGCACGACCAATTCAAATTCCTAATTAATAAAGTCACCATATCCATACGTTCAAAAATAATTCATAGAAATTGACAATTTGACATTCATTAATTAGTAAGCAAGAAACTTAATTAATTAGTACCGTTGTTGCTATAAATTGACATTTAGGCTCTGGTCGTAGATGTCCAATCCTGGTATCCTATTTACAAATTACATTAATTATAATAGAAGAAGTCAAGCTCCTTGGATTTTGGCCAAGCTTTTTTGGCTATAGAGTGATACGGGCTTTGAAGCTGAAGTGTGTGAAATATGAGTACATAGAAGAGCTAGGACTTGAGCAACAAGAGTGATATGCTACTGCAGTACAACCCAGTTCACAAGAAGATTCCGGTTCTTGTTCATGGTGGCAAACCTATATCTGAGTCCCCTGTCATCCTTGAATACATCGAAGAAACTTGGCCTCACAACCCTTTGCTGCCAAAGGATCCTAACGAAAGGGCATTAGCTCGGTTTTGGATTAAATTTGAAGCCGATAAGGTAATTTTGACTCTGGACAAATTAATATCCTATGATTCATGTTGCATCTTTGTTAATTGAGACTACTTAAGAAGACACTTGCCCATGAAATCCATGTTTAATTTGCTTGTAGTGTACTTGAGTTAGTCCTATTAATCTAATTATTCAGCACTATATTATAGTAACATTTTTAAACTAGTCATGAATAATTGTTCAGGTTCAACTTGAGGAGACATTTTTGAAATTTTCAGTTTTCTGAAAAACTTTACTGATGTTCAACAAATCTTTCTTATTTCACTTGAAATTGAGTGTTCATTTTATAATCAAGATTTTTTTTTTTTTTTTTGATTTTACCATATATATATATAATGACACATCATTTAAAATTTTAATGACGTAGTATTGGATATACTTTTATATTTGTAATATTTAATGTAGACTATGAAATTGGTCGATTTCATATATAAAATATTTTAATACATATAAGTTGTCAAATTTAATTAATCAATTTTCTATTACTTGATTTCTGAATTACTTCTAGTTATAATTCCTTTTCTTGATTTTGTCAGAAGCCTCATATCTCAAACTTTTAATTATGTTCTAGGGAAAGGATAGCAAGTAAAGAAATTAGTTCATACTCTAACATAACTAAATCACACAGTCACTCTTTTCTTTTTATGATAATCGCACAGTTTCTCTTTATCATAAAGGAAGTTATTTTCTTTCCATTCTATAGAATCCTATTTTCGCTGCATTTTTCCGATCTACAAAAGAGGAGCTTGATGATCAGAATGCAATAAAAGAAATCACGGAATATCTGAAAATCTTGGAAGAGCAAGCTCTAGGGGACAAAAAGTATTTTGGTGGTGACAATATAGGATTAGTAGACATAACATATGGATGGCTGTGTCACTGGTTTAAAAGCATGGAAGAAATGAGAGGGGTTAAACTGCTAGAACCAAGTATTGTGCCTCGCTTGCATGCATGGGCTGAGAATTTCAAGCAACTTCCTATAATCAAAGAAAACCTACCTGACTATACACAGTTGTTGGCACATGGTAAATCCTTCAGGGAGAAATTGTCTGCCTCTGACCTACCCAGTAATGCCCGCTAGCGCTTGCATGAATCTTATATATCCTATGATCAGAATCCACTTATGTTTCATTTGAAATGAAGAAAATTCATTTATCGATTAAAACTTTTTATTTCTAGTATTTGACAATGTATAAGGTGTTATGTTATTTAAATATTAAATAAAATGACGTAGATACATTTTTAAATTTGTAACATATAATATAAATTATGAAATTTATCTATTTCTTGCTAATACTCTATCTGACGTATGTTTATACATTGTCCATGGTTGTGCATATGATAGAGAACATTTGTGCTTTAATTAATGGGAGTGGCAATATTAGAGGAGAATAATAATAATAAGGATCTATGTAACGAATATTACGCTCATGATTTTGGTAGATTTTGTTTACCTATCCACATAACTGTTTCATTTCTTTCTTTCTTTCTTTCTTTTTCTGTTTTTAGAAACCGCTTCATTTCTAGTATAAACTGAACTTAAAATGAGATCAAATCAATTTTACGATGGATTTACCTTAAAATTTCTAGAAGATGCTAATCTTGCATTTGAATAACAAATTACTAGCTGAAATGCTAAAATCTTAGAAAATATATAAAAGCCTAGCTAGCCTCCAGTAGTCATGTACCTAATAAAATATATAGTACCACCCGCAACAGACTGTCATACTCATCATCCCCCCAATTTTAATCTTATCCTACGTAACCAAAGGTCCAAAAGAAGGGCTCACATTCCAAAGTTTGTCATAATATGTCACTAAAACTTGTTATTTGTTTTTTTTTTTTTCTTTGTTCTTTGGAAAGAGCCACTAAAACTTGTTAGTTAAGTGTTGAAGTTTGAAGTTCTTTAACAACGTACAACCCAAAAATGGCCAAAACAAAAGTTGTGGTTGTAACAAAAAAAACAAGTAGTAACGAGTTTATCTAAATTTAAGAAATTACACGTACTTGTGAGGGTGTGATCTTTTATCTATGGATATAATTTGTAAAGAAGTGGATCAGGATGTAAGCATGATAACAACCACAGAGATCAGAGTGAGGGCAAGATTTCTATATAAATCCCATGCCCATCAGCCAAAAAGAAAATAAGCTTTCCAAGAGTAGGTCAAAATGTCTAGATATTGGATTGAGCTCCTTGTCATTGCTAGTTTAGCTTGCCTATACACATGCTCATCAGGAGTAGAGATTTCATATGATTCAAATGCCATCATTATCAATGGAGAGAGGCGGGTGATATTGTCGGGTTCAATCCATTATCCCCGCAGCACCGTGGAGATGTGGCCAGATCTTATTCAAAAGGCAAAGGATGGTGGGCTTGATGCAATAGAAACATACGTCTTCTGGGATCGCCATGAGCCTCAGCGCCGCAGGTATGATTTCTCAGGAAATCTAGACTTCATTAAGTTCTTCAAGCTGGTTCAAGAAGCTGGACTCTACGTCGTTCTACGTATTGGTCCTTATGTATGTGCAGAATGGAACTATGGAGGTTTCCCTATGTGGTTACACAATTTGCAGGGTGTTCAGCTAAGGACAGATAATGAGGTGCACAAGAATGAAATGCAAACATTCACAACGAAGATAGTGAATATGTGCAAACAAGCAAACTTGTTTGCTCCACAAGGGGGTCCAATAATCATTACGCAGATTGAAAACGAGTATGGCAACATCATGGGACCTTATGGAGAAGCTGGAAAATCCTACATCCAATGGTGTGCTCAGATGGCCACATCGCTCAATGTTAGTGTCCCTTGGATTATGTGCCAACAAGCAGACGCTCCACAATCCATGATAAATACTTGCAATGGTTTTTATTGTCATAAATTTACACCAAACAATCCTAAAAGTCCGAAAATGTTCACTGAGAACTGGACTGGATGGTTCGGGAATTGGGGTGGCAAAGATCCCTTCAGAACTGCTGAAGATTTGGCATTCTCAGTTGCACGATTTTTCCAACTTGGTGGAGTTTTCAACAACTATTATATGTACCATGGAGGAACCAACTTTGGACGCACAGCTGGAGGTCCATACATCACAACTTCTTACGACTACAATGCTCCACTTAATGAATATGGAGATTTCAATCAGCCTAAATGGGGGCATCTTAAGGATCTCCATGCTGCCATCAAACTAGGAGAAAAGATACTCACTACTGGCAATAGGACTGACAAACAATATGGCGACGAGGTTTATTTGTCTACATACACTAACGCTAACAATGGGAGCAGATTCTGTTTCTTGAGCAATTCAGACACTTCAAAAGATGCCAACGTTGACTTACAACAAGATGGTAAGTACTTTGTGCCTGCTTGGTCTGTCAGCATTCTTGAAAATTGTAACAAGGAAGTCTACAACACTGCAGAGGTTAATGCTCAGACATCCATTTATATTAAGAAACAGGCTAGTAATAGTGGTGGTGAACCACTTTCTTGGATGTGGGCACCGGAGGCCATGAAAGACACTCTACAAGGAAAAGGTAAATTCAAAGCATCTCTACTCCTTGAACAAAAGCAAACTACAGTTGATTCCAGTGACTACTTGTGGTACATGACTAGAGTTGACATGAATGATCCATCATCTTCTTTGAAGAATGTGACTTTGCGCGTAAACACCCGAGGTCATGTTCTTCATGCTTTTGTTAACCGGAAATTCGTTGGTTCTCAATGGGGCACTAATGGCAAATACAATTTTGTGTTTGAGAAACCTGTATCTCTAAAGCAAGGGGCTAACACCATAACTTTACTCAGTGCCACAGTTGGATTGCAAAACTATGGTTCTTTTTTTGATACGGTGCCTGTTGGTATAGTGGGGGGTCCTATAGAATTGATTGGAGGCAGTACTACCTGGAATATATCATCGAACCAATGGAGTTACAAGGTAGGATTGGTTGGTGAGGCCAAACAAATGTATAATCCAAATAAAGCCCATCAGAAGAGGTGGAGAACCTCACAGAATGTTCCTGTAGGGAAACAACTGACATGGTATAAAACCACTTTCAGAACCCCTTCTGGTACAGACCCTGTGGTTGTGGACTTGCAAGGTATGGGCAAAGGGCATGCTTGGGTGAATGGGAACAGCATTGGGCGCTTTTGGCCTTCATTCCTTGCTGATACCAATGGATGCAGTGATTCATGTGATTATCGTGGAGAGTACAAATCTGATAAATGTGTGTCAAACTGTGGCAATCCATCCCAAAGGTGGTACCATGTTCCCAGATCATTCCTCAATAATGACAAAAACACTTTGATTTTGTTTGAAGAAATAGGTGGAAATCCTCAACAAGTGTCTTTCCAAACTGTCACAGTTGGAACTGTGTGCGGAAATGCATATGAGGGTCACACATTAGAACTATCATGCCAAGGTGGGCAAACCATCTCAGAAATAAAATATGCAAGCTATGGAGACCCTCAAGGAAAGTGTGGTTCATTCAAGAAAGGTTCTTGGGAGGCTAGCAATAGTTTCTCAGTTGTGGAAACGGCATGCATTGGGAGGGAGAGTTGTTCCATCAATGTGTCAGCTGCAACATTTCAGATAACAAACCTTGGCACTGGCAATGGAAGGCTAGCAGTGCAAGCAATCTGCTAAGTTAATTAACTTCACCTCTTTGTTGTATTTCTGAAATTATTAAAAAATATATATTGCATTGTTAAATAATCTCTCCATTTTTATATATGATATTTCTCATATTCTACATTCACGCGTGACAATGGATCGATGTCAATAGGACAAGATAGGATCAGATCAAGTAGCCCCATGCCTCACACCGTCTCTTTTTTTAGACTAGAGCAATGAAAGTTGATGTTGGAATCAATCCAGTTAGAGGTATTTTGCTATCCCAAATGAAGTGACTTTGATATTGACAGGTAGAGATAAAAAGAGAAATAAGACTGCTACAAAAGGGAGAAAACAAGTGTTTTGGAATTGGTAATAGAATATGTAAGAAAAATAATAAATTATAAATGAGTTAGGTATAAAAATAGAAAAAATTATATTATATATATATATATATATATAAAATAAGAATAATAATTGAAATAGATATATACGGATCATGTGTACTTAAATATTCTTCTCCAGTATCTAAATCATTTCCTCCGTATGGCTAAATGGGTTTTCTTGGCCTCAAAGAGAGTATCAAGCACCCATAAGCAATGACATTCAATTTTATTTGTGTTCAATCATATTCAATTTTATCGTCACCAAGTCATGTTCTGAGTTGATTTATGCTGATCCCATGGAGTTTGTATGCAATGTTCTGAGTTGAATCATGTTGAAAGGTGATTCATGATGGTGCCATGGGGTTTTTCACCATAAGTAGTTATCAGGACTAGATTACCATGTATGGTGATTGACAACGATTCAGCGAAGTTATATTTTATTCTATTTTTCTTCATATTCTGTCTTGATTTGTTGCTGTTTGTAATGTGCATAGGTGTTTTGATATGCGAGTTTGACATAATTTTAGTATGGCCAAACAATTAGTTTTGTATGGTTTTGAGAATTTCAAACTAACAACGAAAACTAACTCATTTTTCCCCAAAAACATTTTCAACCGAAACGAAGTGTTTACTGTTGGAAGTTGAGACAAATGAAGCTCCTTAAGTTAGCAGACATCCGCCTAATACATAAAACCTTATCATAAGAAGAAAAAAAAAATGGTATATGTAAACACCTAACCATGATAAAAATGCTCATGTACTTACTCATACTGAAACAAAAACTACTGTACTCCAACATATCTTTCTCGTCAAGCAGGAAATTTCATCCGCAAAATTTTAGTAGTCAAACTCACAAGAAGGCAGCCATTAACAGATGGGATTAACAGATAGGACCTTTGTATCTGTAAGAAGCCTTGTATGGTGTCAAATTCACATTTGAAATCCAACTAATCCTATAAGAAAAAGGAGTACTTCCATATCTGCGCAACTTGCATCGAACTGTTCACATTCTTCACATAGTGATTAATAAATACCTTCATCTGCAATGTTTAGAAACCATTAGTATTGCTCTGGTACTCCACAGATTAATTAGTCCATTTATTTCACACAGGTAACAACTCCAAGGGATAAGTCAAAAGTAACAAAGGAGTTAAGTGCCGGTAAAGGTGCCTACCTTCACCACCATCATCAACTTCGTTATAATCATCTTCATCGTCATCAAAATAATCATTCTGCAAGGTGGCAAATTTTATAAAAAAACATATGGCAAATATATATATCCATGCCCTAAATATTGATGTTTCACTTTGTTAAAAAACTTGATACAAACCTGTTAATGTCAGGTATAAACAATAATATCCCACTGACTGAATTAAAAAAGCTACAACTAAACATAATGTGAGACTATCTGATGAATGAGAACCAGAAATAGAATTGACACCCAAGAGACAGAAGTTTACACATCTGTTGCCTCAAAAGAAGCCATAAGTCTTTCTTTCATCTCATCCAGTAAATAACAAATCCAATATCAAAACAAATTTCTTTCAATACTTGGATGACATCCTACAGCCAGCTGATATCATAAGAATGATGTTTTATATAGTACTTTTGACTAAAAATGGCGACTAGCACAAATTTTTGAAATGTTGAAGCAATAGGATACGGCTTCTTTGGTAGGTCAGTGTTCCACCTGACCTCAGAATCCAACTTAACAATTTCATATGCTGATAAGGGATCCTAATTCGCCATATATAAACAACAGTAGAAGAGAAGAGAATGCCTCATCATGGATAGATAAGCCGTGGACTTATTTGCACCAAGATATGCATTCTCTGCATGAAATTTAGACGAGTGTTATCCTTGATACTTGCCTATTTTAAAGATCATGCTCCAGAGGTTCCAAGAGAATTAACAAGAATGGACCCCATTCTATGCAGAGATTCAATGGTAGGTGATGTTTAATATCACATGTGTAACATCATTTACCACATTTTGTTAACAACTTACGTAAACTCAATATTATTGATTAAGTTTCTACGAATGCATCTGGGCGTTCATGTTTAAGAACGGATTTACCCATATAGCATTATTATGACAGGCCACCACATCATCAACAAAGCCAATGTGGGTCTCGAGGTCAAAGATTATTGAACATCAAAGTAACACAAAACAATACAAACACAATGTTAGTAATGTTCTTCACAAACCTGATAATAATCATCATCACTAGGTTCTTCCTCAGCATCTTCTCCCTCTTCTTCATCTTCATCCTCGTCTTCACCTTCTTTCTTTTCCTTTTCACCTTTACCCTCTTGGCCCTACAGATTTGAATGAGTCAACAACATAGGACTCTAAAGGAGATCTAAGGCAAACAGCCTATGACAACTAATGACTGTATATGTAAAATACTAGTATGTTCAACATTAAATTCTAAAATTATAGCCACTTGCAAAGAACATAAACTTGGTTTGAATGTCTTCCTATTAGAAAATATTTTCTTTTTACTAATCCAAAAAAAAAAAAAATATATATATATATATATATAAGGCTTGATTCAGATGTGCTGTTATCAAAAGTGTGGCTAAACTGATCTTTAAGCAAATATTGTAGGCAGAAGAGCTGCAAAAGCTGCGGCTTTTACCTGAAACCTTTGTTCAAGCTTCTCTAAAAAATCTAGCTTCTGCAGATCTGACATAGAAACATTTCACTCAGTTTAACATACCATCCAAAGACTTTGCTGTAAGACAGAATCATCTAAAAGAAACAGTAGATGGTGATGATACTCTCCAAATAACAAATAGTTTTTTAAGAGTTGGTGCATGTAGACATTCATGTTAACAAGTTGAGACTAGCAGAACTATCATGCATGTTCAATTAAAAATAAGATATATAGGATTTTGGTTTTCGTATGACAGATCATGGTTTGCTCCATTTCCACTTTTAGAGTGGGGGTTTTCTTCAGTTGTTCAGCACATTCTACTCTCTACTTGAGAGCCTTGCGATAGGTCTTGGCGTCAAGATTTAGTGGTGTTCAGATTACCTCCTTAGTACAAGACCGAAAAGAGAGTTTTGCATTCCAAGTGAGATGTCCAACATAAAAGGAACGAAGGGAAGAATTGATGAGGAATCCATGAAAAATAAATAAAATCACGAATAAAAATGCATGACAAGAATTCTCAAACTCAAGATTTTAGAAGCTGTATAATCAACAAGTGCCACAAGTGAGTAGAACCCAGGAAAGAAGGAAACCCATCAGTAGACTAAAGTAGAAGACTTCTGCCCTGAGAGAAGGCGGCCTGTCTCAAGGAACGTGGCCCCAAGTTGGGAAAGAGGGGGGAGGAATTAATCTTCTCCATAACAAAAATCTCAAACACCCCCAACCAACACCCCCCCCCCCCCCCCCCCCCACACACAAATAGAGTAACGTAAAGGAGATTGGTGAAAATATTAAAAAAAGAACAGAGAAGACCAGCGAAACTTTATTTTAAAACTCCCATCTCAGATAAATAAGTATAAGACAAAAAGTCTCAAATTTTAGTCCATCTCACAGGCATGCTTCTAAAGTATAGACACCTATTAATTATCTGCACTACCTATAACAGTATGACACCCAAAAAAAATAAAAATAAAAATAATCTAATTGGCCTTGCTCAAAGGATAGCCATATTATAACCAAACACGACCTAAGCTTTGAATTCAACCCCAAATGGCCCCAAAACTGGAATTACCAAAAAGACCCGAGAACATGAAATTTCAGATTTTTGAATCCTTGAATAACAGAACCTGTTTTGTTCAACCAATTAAGTAGTTCAATATCAACTGGCACCCAAGTTAGAAACCAATTATTTCTAGTAGGGGGAGCACTTGGGTCCTTGTCCGTTTTTCCCTTTTTCTGCAAAGAACACTTTTAAGGGGCTGATCTTCATCAATGACAAACCAACATTGGGCAAATGAGACATGCAAAATGTGCACAAATCAGAAAGAAATACACCCCAAAACATATTAAAGCAAATTAACAGAGAGAAGGCATTCCATCTCATCAAACCTGACTCGGGATTCCATCGAACCTTTTTCCTGCTTGGCTGCTGCCCTTTCCAACCTGAAATTTTCGTTTGTGTTACTGGAATGGTCTCTTAAGACATCATGAAATGCAGAAGGAATATCAACAAGGCAAAGCAAAATATAGTCTTAGAAGACCACAACCCATTTTCAATAAGTTGCTCAGATTACACACCTCCAATTAGTTCTTGAGGAAATCTTTTAACCACCAAAATTTGCGAAAGAGAATCACGTGTCACTGTGGTCCTTGGTTTTGTCCTGTCAGAGTATCTTTCTATATCCGTACTTTGGCTCTCTGACACCAGAAATTCAAGAAGTGGAAATATTAACATGATGTAATCTAGTAGGGATCTAAAGGCAACTATAAATTTTGGGTGATGCTATTCTGAAAATTTTTACAGACAAAATCCTTTTGCGTCTATTATTAAGGTAAATAAGAATTGAGTACAAACATAGAGTAATGCATTTTGGTCTCAGAAGTGAAATATGCATGATAAGAAAACATCTCCTCCTACCATGCTGGGAATTCAGTGTAGCTGCTTCAAAAGAATCCTGGATTCAGATTAAAATTCAACTACAATCATATCTATGGTTACAGCAAAGAAGCCAACTCATTCCTGCCCACAGCTCTACTCTTCATGTAAATTACACAATAAAGTTACATAAATAGTTGGCTGGTTTTCATATTGTTCACAGTTCTCAACTCTTGCATAAATCTAATGTGGTCCAGCATGAAACAGTGAAAGCCAACCAAGTACCTTCAATTTTAAAATTTATATAAAAAAAAAAAAAAAAAAAAATCTCTAAACCCAACAAAATATTACATGTTTGAATCTTTGAAAGAAGAAATCGAATTCCATTCATCTTGGATCTTTGGATAGGTCAGCTCCATCCATCTTGAAGAGGGTCGTTATGTACTTTTTATAAAAATGCACTTCTAGTGTCACTACAACTACAAGACAAACCTGAAGCTTGTAAAACCAATTTGACCAGTATAAAATTTTTCTTTTATTGGCAAGTTACACACGCACCCAATGAGTCTTGAACTCACGACCTTACCCTCCACCTAAAACTTACAAGGAGCAGAGGTGCTAGTTGAGCTAGAGCTCATTGGCAATTTGACCAGTATAATTTTTCTCAATAGCACATATCAAAGACTCCTTGAAACTTCAGATACAGCTTTTGTGAAGTATTGATTATAAGAATATATAATAGTGTATATATATATGTATGCATGTGTTTGTGCGCGTGCGCGTAAGAAAAGCTTGTTACACAAATTTTCAAGTGAATAATGCCTTCTTTCTTTATTGATAAATTTAGGATCATAGATGACTAATTTATCTATATCACCACTACAGACATTTTACTATTTTTTTTTTTGACAAAAAAGTGAGTCTCCCAATCATCTCTGTATCTTATGTTTTAAATGTTTCCATGTCCAAATGTTGATATACTTCAGAGATCTTCACTCACTCATGGTGTCAATACGAATGTGATATCTATTTGAATCCCTTTTCAAGATATCAAAAAACATATTCTCGACTAAATTGAAATAATTTATGTTGATATATATATACATATATTAAGTAGTATCAAAAGCGAAAACAAGGGTAGAGCCCAAGAACAAGTAAATTGAAAGATTTCCATAAAGCAAAGCACAAGGAGGAAAGAGTTAAAGACAATGCTTGCTTACTTTTGGGAACAGTCTCCTCGAGAAAATAAGCAGAGCTTTTCCAAAAAATTTGCAAGCGCATACCGGTAGAAACTAAAGTTTCTTCTCTGGTCAAACTTTTTCCTTTTTGATCAGTTTCTCCTTTTTTTTTATCAGACTCATCTTTGATCACACTTCCGATACAAGGTAATTCAATATCCTGCAATTTCATAGATAGAAACAAAATCAAATTCATTGACAAGATGGTGTAAAAAAATGAAAATAGAGGCAATCAATCATATTTATTTGAACTTACAGGAAAGAGTTCAAAGGGCTCTTGCTTGGCATATTTAAAGCCGCCGCCACCACCTCCATATCCACGTCCACGCCCTCGCCCTCTGAATGCCATCTACCGAGAACCCCCAACCCCCCAAAACTCAGGTTCAAATATCCTCTATTTTTTTATTATTATTATTATATCATGCGACCTTTGAAAGTGAAAACCCTGCTAAGAACCAAACCTCATAGGAAAAAAGCAGGAAGAGGGAGATTGAAACACGAACGCATAAATTCAAATTGAGTATTTCTTTATTTATTTATGGGTCAAAGAGAGTATATCGGAAAATTAAAAACGACCAAGTTTACCGTGACTGCCGGTGAGATGCTTCAGATATGCAGGTGAGGTGACTTAAGAGAGCGGCAAGTGAATAAAGAGAGAGTTTTTCTTTTCCTTTTTAATATTATTTTTATATTTTAAATATAGACAAAACTTAGAATTATTGCTCAGATTCTATTCATTAGGTTCCGTCCCTTAAGATTTAGTCATAGGGACTTCCTGTTCGTTGGTGTCATTGCCGTAGGTTTACTCGGACTTAGTGGGTTCCCACTATCACTCACTTCACAAACCAAAGCACCTCATTGTCTTACTGCTTGGTAGGTTGTGACTCAAGATGATCCTCGACTCTCGAGTTCAACTCAGCCCCACCCGCTAACTCACTCACCACTACTCTTTCATTCTTTTTTTTTTTTGATGAACTCTTTCATTCTTTTTTTTTACAATATGAAGTATAAAGTATGCATTTTGATACAACAACAATCAAATTGACTCCAAAATGTAGGAACCTAATTAACAGCGACTTCAAATATAGAGACTAAAATATAATTTTTGTCAAAATAATGATAATCTTGAACAATTAGATGGTGGGTAAATGGGTGAAGTGCTCTAAACCTAGAAACACCAAATTCAATCAATTACATTATAATGATCCATTTAGATTTTACTTATTTCAGTGTCTTAATTTTTGCACAGTATTTATTAAAAGGTATAATTTTTGGTAAATTTTATGCATGTTAAATATGTGATAAAAAGCTAAAGGTTAATTTATTCCCAAAAAATTAAAAGTTCCATTATTTACAAAAAAGGGGAAAAAAAAAAAAGACAAAAAGCAAAAACTTTTAAGTAAATGCCAAACACACTTTTAGTTTATTGGATTTTCGAATTTTCGGGTGTCCAATGGATAAGGAGTGGAAAAATCTAAATAAATGGCTAGGACAACACTTCCTTTTAAAAAATGTTTTATTAAAAAAGTACAACGTTTCTATAAAATTAAAATAATAAAGTATAGATGTGTTCCTTAAATTTTGGAATTGTTTGGTTAGATTATAAGAGCATTCTTATCAAATGTGCTAAAAATGCTAAATGCTATTTTTTTAGCATTTTTAGCACCTCAAATGATAAAAACACACCTACATCAAATATGCTAAATCTTAAAAATTTTAGCATTGATCTAAAGTGAAATCTCATCTTTGACACCCTTCTGTAGCAAGATGCTAGAGTTTTTTAATATATTTTTTTCTCTCTCTCTCACTCTCTCTTGTGCCATGCCTTTCTTCTCCACTGCTTTCCTCTCTCTTTCTCTTTCTCTTTCTCAGACCACCATACGCTCTCAATCTCAGTCTCAAACTCTCTATGAGATGATGTCGGAGGAGCAACACCGCGAATCGTAGCTCTCTGACGACAGACGCCACAAGCTCCACCTCCACATTTCGAAAATCCTCGACAAAATGCAGATGAGGACGACGTCGTTCCGAAACTGAAACGACTCGACGATTTGGGGTTTGGTTTTGGAATCGGTTTGGGGTTCAGTATGGGGTTTGATTTCGGAATCAGTTTGTCGACGGCGCAAATGATTATGGTGGTGCAGTTGTTGATCTCGCCGGCGAGGTGGTGTGAGGGAGAGGTAGTGGTTGAAGGTCAAGAAGTCTGGGTGCTGAGTTGATTTTTGGGTCTGGGTTGATTCGGTGGCTTTGGATGTGGAGGTTTTTTTTTTTTTTTTTCCCTCTGCTGTTGTTTGTGGTTGCGGTGGATTTGGCTAGTGGTTGGTGGCAGCGATGGTGGGTGGATGTGGGGTTGTGGTATGGGTGGATATGGATGTGGTGGGTGGATGTGGAGGATTTTTTTTTTTTTTTTCTCTGCTGTTGTTTGTGGTTACAATGGATCTCGCTGGTGGCTGGTAGCAGCAATGGTGGGTGGATGTGGTGGTTGTGGCATAGGTGGGTGAATGTGGTGGCCAGTGGTGCTGAGTTGAGAAAGAGAGAGACAGAGAGAGAGGAAGAATAAAAAATGATAAAGAAAGAACATTTAAATGAAGTGTTAAAAAAAATAGAAGTTTTGATGTAGGGATATTGTAAAGTGATGTGTTATATGTTACAAAGTTGGTATTTTAGATACTAAATACTAAAATTTTTACAATCTTTGATGAGAATGCTCTAAACAAAAATGGATTGTATAAGCAATATGAAAATGGAATAAGATATTAAAGTCCAAGATAAAAATTTTGGTAAGGCCAATGTAAAAGTGGAATCATATATTAAAGTGCAAATTGAAAATTTTGAAATAACATTAAGGGCCTATTTGGTACCAAAAATAATTAACAAAATATAAAGTTAAAAACTTGTATTCTAAAAACATCCCATGGGGTATTTTTCATAACTCTAAAAGTAGGTTTTGATGGCATTATGGTTATTATCTTGAAAAACTTGGGCCCCACATTATGTCATATAAAGCTCACTTCTTCTTAAAAACTCATCCCTATACCAAATACCAGATTTTGTGTTTCAATTCTTAAAAAAAAAAAATGTTCTATAAAAACAATGTCAAACACACTTTTTTGCATTATGCGTTCCCTAAAAACAATTTTCCAATTCAATTTTTTCAGAACCGTTTTCACATTATTTTGAAAACAAAAAACACAAATGTTTTTATCAAACAAGTACTAAGTGAAACGACATTAGTTTAGAGAGAAAGTAATGAGAAACAATGGTATAAAAAAACAAACAAACAAACAAATAAAATGAAACAAAACAAAACCCACACACATAGCCCAAACTTCTAGTATCTCACTATGTACAGTCATTAACCATTTTCAAAATCACTAAGAATACAAAATAAACTTGGGCAAGAACTTGGAGTGCGACGTGGCTCTAAGTCCAATGCACAATTTGGAGGACAAGCGCTTCTCAACCTCAACCAAACCATGACCACCATTGGCCACAACTCACACTTGTAGCCTCAACCATTAATCTCATGGACTTTTTTACCCAGAGAGGGAGGAAGGGAGTGTGTGTGTGTGTGTGTGTGTGTGTGTGAGAGAGAGAGAAGGATTAGGTCACACTCTCGAGGACTACTCATGTCTTTTGCCATCGCTTCTCTTTTCCCTCTAGCATTGAAAGTCCCTTAAGTTGAGTTCTTTCGCATTTACTTGCTCTCATAGGCATATTGGTGAATTTTTTTTTTTTTTTTCTAAAATTCAATTTACTCTCCTCATTTTATTAAATAAAATAAAATAACAATATAATCCTTTCTCTCTTAGGGATGACAATTTTGCCCTGCCCCGCTTAACCTGTTGCCCCTCTTTCTACCCAACAAGACTTTCTACCTCTTTTTTTGTCTCTAGCAAGGTTGGAAATAAGGTACCAATTTTAACCTTTTTTTTGGTTGTCTTTATTATAAACTAATAAGGGTGTTTTTGGTAACAAATTCAAGACCTGTGGACAAATGAAGTCCGTCAAGGAAATGGTCGACGAGCTCAGAAGGAATCGTCAACCACATAGAAACCGTCAGCTTCCTTTGAAACCGACAGCCATGAGAGTAGATCGAAGACGAAGCTGATGGGTGCGCTTCCCTGCCAGATCGACGGAGGGACCCCCTAACTAACGGAAAGGCATACCGACGGGTCCTACGTGGCCTTATATGACCTTACATGGACTACACACATTCATATATGGAAACATCTTGCGCATCACGCACAAAGACCCTACCACATGATTTTCACATTACCAGAATGGAAAGTATCCCCAAGATCTCGATAACATTAATTCCAACTTCTCCCCATAAGGAAAACCCCTTATTCTCGGGATCTAGGGCTCTTCCCCACCGCTATATAAACAACAGCTCTCTTCATTTCCCAAGCATGCAGAAAATCCATAACTCTCTCATTATAGAGTTCTTAGAGATTTCCCATTCATTGACTTAACCTTCGGAGGGTTTTTGGCCAGTACCACACCGATGCCTTCTGTTTGGTTCTTGTTTTCCCCTTCTTCAGGTACCCATCAGTTGGCTCCATCTATGGGAATGAGTGATTAGCCGTATTACTGCTTCTAAGACAAAGAGTTGCATGGTCCAAACGCATTTAATGGCTACCATCAACCAGGAGACAGGGAATCCCTCCAATGCCTTGGAAAGACAAGTGTAAACCTTGGCAGTAGCAGTTAAACGACTTACCTAATGCAACCAGAAGTTGGAGCAACAGCTGAACCAAAGGAACAAGCGACGCCCAAAAATCCAATGTGACGAATGGGACAACGACGAGCAAAACGGTAGTCATCTCCCGACAGGGGACCGTCAGAGGAAGGATCATGAAGAAAGTAACGTCCATAGCAGACGAGACGAACTAGAGGACACTAACCGCCTATCGAAAATAGAAATCAACGCGATACACATAGCCCAGGATATGCAGATGATGAAGGAGAAGATGGACGTGATGATGAATGCTATGAGGGAACAGATGTCCACCAACTTGGATGAGTTAGTTCAGCGGATGGACTCACCCTTCACAGTACAAGTGACTTCCCTCCCCCTCCCTAGGAATGGCAACGAGTTGAGTTCGGGCCGGGTTTTACTATACCCGGACCCAACCCACGGGCTGAAACCCGTGACCCAAACCCGACCTGTTTAATAAACGGATTTTTTATCTAGGCTCCAGATTCGCCCCGCCGGGCCTCGTCCAGCTAAGCCAGATTTAGGCCTAATTCTCAGCCCAAATCATAGCCCAATCACAATCTATTTTTTTAAGGCCCAGATGCCAAAAATAGTCCAAAAATAGGCCCAATTAGCTTAAATTATGAAGGAAAAAAAAAACTTACACTATGGCATAATTAAGAACCCATGATGCATATACTTATATTGAATTGTCTAACATATATAGAAACATAAATCAACCTTCTTTTTTTTTTTTTTTTTTTCGCTCTTCTTTGTTAATACTGGATTGTCATATACAATTCCTTTCTTTATAAGTACCAAAATTTATTTTAAAAATAAAAAGAAATAAAGGGAATAACACTTGCACGTGGACAATATAGAAGAGATACGCATAAGATAAGGGAAAAGAAAAAAGGCTAATATCTAACAATTCCAAGAAACCAACAAAGAAGTAAAACCCCTAATTGTTATGAAACATAGTAACCTCAATTCAAGCACTAAAACATCAGTTTCATCATATGTTCTAGCAGTCCTCTCACTCCAAATACTCCATTACGACATAAAGGAATTTACATTCATAAGCAATGCATAAAAAAAAAAAAAATGAAAACATGAGTGGTTAGAGTATCTTTCTTTTCTCTTCATATTTCCTTTCTATCTAAATCTAAAAGTATACAAGACAACCTCACCCCCAACACTGTCTCCACCTTCAAAGAATTGAGTGGACACTTCGTCACCCACTTTATTGGGGGGTAGAGGTGCAAAAAGTCCTCAGTAAGTCTATTGAACATTAAGCAACGGGAAGATGAGAGCCTAAGGTCGTACGTGACCCACTTCAATAAGGAGGCCATTTTGATTGATGAAGCCGACGACAAAGTTCTAGTCACCACGTTCACCAACGGGTTGCAATCTGGAGAGTTCCTCTTCTCTATCTATAAGAACGACCCAAAGACAATGGTAGATATGCTATACAAGGCCACGAAGTACATGAATGTTAAAGATGCAATGATTGCCCGAGGGGGTAAACCGAAGAAGAGAGAAAGGCAAGACGATCCTCGTCTAGAAAAAGGGAGAAAGTCTACATGAACAAGCGATCGAAGGGCCAACAGGAGATCAAGACCTTTGCTTAGGAGGACTGTAAACTTCACACCCCTATATACCCCGTTGGACTAAGTCCTCATGCAAATAAGGGACGACACGATGCTGACTTGGCCGGACAAGCTAAAGGGCGATTCGAACAAGAGGCCCAAAAACAAGTATTGTTACTTCCACCAAGACCATGGGCACGACACTTTCGAGTGTTATGACCTCATGCAACAGATCGAAGCCCTCATCAAGCAAGGAAAGTTACAGCAATTCATCAGGGGCGAAAAGAACCATCCAAGGGACCCCGAACCCAATCAACAGGCAGAAGAAAGACCAAAGGCCCTACTTGGATAAATAAGGGTGATCATAGGAGGGATCACAATGGCTAGTTCCTCTAAGAAGGCGAGGAAGACGTACTTACGGATGGTATAGAGAGTCCAGATCTCTAGAGGACTGCCTAAAATGACTAGGGTCAACAACCCAGCCATCAGCTGCACAGAAGAAGATGTTCGACGACTCCACCACCCTTATGACGATGCCTTGGTCATTATCCCATCGATCGCAGACTTCAACACTCGATGGGTGCTAGTGGACAATGGAAGCTCAGCAGACATCTTCTACTATCCTGCATTCTAGTCGATAAGGATCAAAAAGGAGCGTCTCATACCCTCAGACACAACATTAGTTGGATTTGGCAGCACCAAAGTCTTCCCCGCGGGACTATCACCTTACTAGTAACCATTGGGACGTACCCTCAGCAACTTACTAAGGAAGTTAGCTTCCTAGTCATTGATTGCTCTTCTGCCTACAATGCCATCATCGGGCGACCTATGCTTAACATATAGAAAGCAGTTACATCTACATACCACCTACTGGTGAAGTTTCCAATAGAGTATGGGATAAGAGAAGCACATGGGGACCAGATGGCCAACCAAGAATGCTACATTGCCATGTTAGAAATGGACGATCATTTGTAGGCATTAAGCATCGAGAAGTGACGAGTCGTAGTAGAACCAACAAAAGACCTAGAGGAGATCTCCCTGGACGACAACACCCCGGGCCGGATCACTTGTGTCGATACGCAGGCTAATCCTTCAGTCCACAAAGAGCTCGCCTTCTTCCTAAAAAACAATCAAGACATCTTCGCTTGGAGCCACGAGGACATGCTAAGGATTAGTCCAATTATCATGGTCCACAAACTCAATGTGTGATCGTCCTTCCCTCTAGTCCGATAGAAAAGGATTGTCTTCTCCCAAGAAAGAGACAAGGCCATAGCCGAGGAGGTCCGCAAGCTATTAGAGGCAGATTTCATTAGGGAGGTCTATTACCCTAAACGTTGGCTAATGTAGTAATGGTCAAAAAAATGAATGTGCGTAGTCTTCATTGACCTAAACAAAACATGCCCCAAGGATAGCTACCCACTCCCTCGTATCGACCTCCTTGTGGATTCAGCAGCTGGACACCAGCTATTAAGTTTCATGGACACCTTCTCTAAGTACAACCAGATTAGGTTGGATGAAGCGGACCAGGAGAATACCTCATTTGTCACGAGCCAAGGGCTATTCTGTTACAAGGTCATGCCATTTGGATTGAAGAACGCAGGGGTGACGTACCAAAGGCTGGTGAACAAAATATTCATCCAACAAATCGGGCAGAACGTCGAAGTATATGTGGACGACATGCTTGTAAATAGTGCAAAGATGAGTAGTCACCTAGATGACCTCCTAGAAACATTCAAAACCTTACGCCTCTACAACATGAAGCTCAACCCCAGCAAATGCATATTCGGAGTATCATCAGAGAAATTTCTAGGCTTTATGGTATCGTAGCAAAGTGTGGAGGCCAACCCCGATAAAATTCAGGTCATATTGGAGATGACGCCTCTAAAGAACGTCAAAAAGGTGCAAAGCTTAAACGGTAAGGTAGCAGCTCTCAATAGGTTCGTCTCCAGGGTAACGAACAAGTGTTTACCTTCTTCAAAACACTAGAAAAGGCTTTCGAATGGACCAACAAATGCCAGAAGGCTTGTGAGGAACTGAAGACATAACTTGCATTCTCACCATTGCGTAGTCCATCCAAACTCCGTGAAGAACTCTCCCTGTACTTGGTTGTGTCTCCAATGACCGTCAACTCAGCTCTTATTTGAGAAGAAGATCGCGTACAGTTACCCATCTACTACACCAGCCGAGCACTTTGAGGAGCAGAAGGAAGATATCCCCTCATGGAAAAGCTAGCCTTTGCATTAATCACGACTGCCCAAAAACTCAAGCTATACTTTTAAGCACATACCATAATGGTTCAGACAAACAAGCCATAGTGAAAGGCAATGAATAAATTGAAAACAGCTAGATGATTGGTTTTATGAGTAATAGAGCTCAGTGAGTTCGACATATAGTACCAACCAAGAACTGCAATCAAGGCCTAGGCCTTAACTGATTTCATTGCCGAATTCACAACAAGAGAGGATGAAGACGAAGGGCTAGCAACGTGGATAATATGGATGGACGATTCGTCCAACCAACGGGCTGGAGGAGTCGGGGTCATACTACAGTCGCTCGAGGGGGATATAGAAGAGTGTGAAGTTCATCTCTGATTCCCAACAACCAACAATGAGGCCGAATACGAAGCGGTCCTCTTGGGCCTCGACCTAGCTAAAGCAACAGGGGCCTCATTAGTAGTCATACACTGCGATTCACAGGTTGTCATAAGACATATCAATGAAGACTATGAGGCCAAAAAGGAACGGATGAAGGAGTATCTAAGCATGGTCAAAGAAGGGGCGAGCCAAAGGCTCTTGGCCAAATTTGTGCAAATCCTGAGGGAAGAGAATGAACAAGCAGACCGCCTAGCCAAAGATGCATCTGTGGAACACATGGTCATCACTGGTTAGGTATTATCCTTCGTCCAATACTCTCCTTCCATTGACAAAATAGATATACAGGTGATTCGCATGGGAGATAACTGAACAACACTAATCATATCCTACCTTAGAAACGGGATGCTCCCGAAAGACCACAATACTTCCTGTAGGCTGAAGGTGTAGTCGTCATGTTTTGTACTAATCAAGATGTCCTTTACAAAAGTGGTTTCTCTCATCCGTATCTAAGATGCTTAATCCCTTACGAAGTAGACTACTTTATGAGGGAAGTCCACGAAGGAGTAGGTGGGAACCATGAGAGAGCAGGCTCGAAGTCCATAAGCTGATATGAGCAGGGTACTATTGGCCCACTATGTAGAAGGATACCCAGTCCTATGTGAAGGCGTGCAACAAATGCCAATGTTTCAGCAACATCATATGGCAATCGTCAGAGAAGCTTACCCCAATGAATGCACCCTGGCCATTCGCTCAGTGGAGGCTTAACATAATGGGACCCTTCCCCATAGCAGTGCAGCAACTTAAGTTCCTTGTCGTACTTCATTAAATGGGTTGAGGCAGAACCCTTGGCCACTATCACTGAGAAGAATGTCTGAGGCTTCATATGGAAGGGCATTATTTGCCACTTTGGCATCCTTAGAGTTTTCGTCTCCAACAATGGAAAACAATTCGACAACGACACATTCAGGAATTTCTACCAATAGCTGGGAATCAAAAACCACTATTCATCACCTGCCCACCCACAGGCCAATGGTCAAATTGAGGTTACAAACTAATCCTTACTTAAGATGATTAAGACTCGGCTCGAGAGGGCAAAGGGGATATGGTCAGATGAACTGCTAAGTGTGTTATGGGCTTATCGGACGACGACTTGCATTCCTACAGGCAAAACACCCTTCCACCTTGCATATGGAAGCGAAGCCGTCATCCTAGCAGAAGTTGGATTAACTAGCTACAGGGTGGCTCATCATGACGAAGGGAGAAATGAAGAAGGAATTTGCCTGCAATTAGATCTTCTAGATGAAGTTAGGGCGATGGTAGTGCAACGGATCGCACGTTATCAGGACTTAATGGCAAAATACTACAACACCAAGGTCAAACCTCGGCATTTTCAGGTCGGAGACCTAGTCCTAAGGAATGTGACGATAGCCAACAAAGATCCCAAGCTAGGCCCCAACTGAAAAGGACCTTACAAGATCATTGCCTGCCATAGAAAGGGGACCTACCATCTAGAGACCCTCGACGGACATAAACTCCATCACCGATGGAACACCGAGCACCTACAGAGATAGTACTAGTAGTAGGCGACTGCAAACTATGTTATTGCTTTTCTTATGTTGTTAAAGTAGGATGTTGAGTTTTTTTTTAAGAAAGATATTAAGTTTTTTGTTAAGTTTTTTTATTATTGAAATAAGACTCTTGAGGTTTATCAAACACATCGTTTACATTCTTCTACTTCATTCAAACCTTAAAAATTTTTTCCCAAAATTAGTAAGTCCTACCTACGTGATGGACAGATAACCAAGGATACTGATGGGTACCTAGTCACAAAAAATGACTAAGTCCTATCTACAAGATGGATGGATGACCAAGGATACCGACGGGTACCTGGTTACAAAAAATGACTAAGTTCTACCCAAGGGATGGACGGATGACCAAGGATATCGACAGATACCTGGTCACAAAAAATGACGAAGTCCATACGGGATGGACAGAAGACCAAGGACACCAATGGGTGTATAGGTCCAAAAATGATTAAGTCCTAACTACATGCCTAAATTATTCAATGCCCTAAGGAACGCACGGTCCTACTACCAAGCGAACAAATGTAACAAATATATAATACCAACGGATAAGCAAAACGCACAAGCATAGTCAAGTCTTCACGACGAATATGGGGCATACACAATTATAATATACGTACAAAATAAAAGCAACAAACGACAAGTAGGAATGATGGGTAAAGAAAGGCAATAAATATAAACCCGGCGGGGATAAGCGTATGAACATAAAGCCCAAAAAAAAAAAAAAAAGGAGCGCCCACCATTGTCTCAAAATTAGTATTACAAAAAAAAAAAAAAAATTAAGGTAACAGATTAAAAAAGAGAGATGAAACTAGAACGGAGGAGCATCGGGAGTGGACTGGTCTTTGGTGGACGGGTCATCAGGGGCAGATGAACCCTCGGGAGCGGTCGAATCATCAGGAATGGTTTGTCCCTCAGGAGCAGGTTGGTCAATAGCCTCAGTATCAAGTTCTTTCACCTCTTCCTTAACCTTATGGATGGAGTTGTCAGCTTCATCAATGACTGTGTTATCACCACCAGGAGTTGGCGAGAAGGTGTCATCAATGACTACCCAAAAGTCCAAATCGGGGTAGACGGCTGCCACTTGCTTCAAGCAATTGTTGAACCTGTCGCCATAGTAGCCACCGCACTCATCATAATACGGTTGAGAGGTTCAGAACCTTGCTACGGCGTCGGCCTTGGCTTTCTCCATCTATTCACGAAGGGCGGCCAACTCCATCATCAAATTGGTGTTTGCCTTCTCCAACTCTTCACAACGACGGGTCTCCTTTTCTAGCAAGGCAAGTTTCACCATTAGTTCTGTGTTGAGGGTGTAGACAGCCTCTTTATACTGGTCTTGCTCTTTCATCTCATAGTCCTAACGTTTACGATACTGACGGATTACCCCTTCCTTGGCTACACACCTATCCTAAAGGGCTTTTATCCTCACCATCGCCTGCAAAAGGAAAGAGCTACAATTAGAATAAGGAGATAAAAAAGAAAAGTAAGACTAATAAATACATACCTTCAACAGGTCAAAGAGACCAGAATCCCCCAGATTCTTGGTGCCATGCTCACTAGCCTCTAGACGGAGCTAGGGATGACGGGACCATGAGTCGTCATAAGGCCCTTGCTGACCCCATGACGAGGAGGTGGAGGAGACTTCTGCTGCTGACCCTCTTAATCAACTCCAACGATGGGCCCATCGCCTTTTTGGCAGGACGGTCATCCTTCGTGTTGCTTTTTCTCTTAGGAGCAGCCTTGGTTGGAATCGGCTTGGGAGCCGAGGCCGATGTCTCCCCTTACTACTTGAGGCGAGTAGCTGCCAACTTCCTTACCATTGCTCTCTGCTTGCCTGTGTCTATCTAGGAAAAAAGTGATGGAAGAAATTAGAAATAGGAAGGATGGACTAAAAAGAACTGACCCAAAGGTAAACGGACGGAGAGAAAAAACTTACGTTGGCGAGAGAAAGCGTCCAACAGTCGGGCTTCAGCCGTTGGCTCTAAACTACCGTAGAAAGCGTGAAGAGTATTGAGGGTCACTAGGTCCTTCCACTTTCTTTACTCGAGCGGGATCACCCAAACTCGTTTAAGGAAGCTCTCCTGTTCGTTGTTTATTTGTGGACGGACTAAAGTTGAAAACATAAAACAATAGGCCAATTACATAACTAAAACGGATAGGGTAAGGCAAACTAGACACCGACGACTCACCTGATTCCCTAAAATACCCCAGGTATTATCAAACCTGTCAAGCATGCTGTCCCACTCCTTGGGCTTGCACACACAGTTAGTCCCTTGGACAAATAAATACCTATTCTTCCAATTCCTATTGGAGTCAGGCATATCTAACACTAGCCTAAATGATGACTTCCTTGCCAAGAAATGGTAAACGCCCTTCGACGAGGATATCTATTGAGGCTTGTAGCAATAGAAGAACTCATCAAGGGTAAGCCGACGGTTGCCACCACTCAACTGACCTCATATCACCTTGGCCCCAATAAATATCCTCCACGTGTTAGGGGCAAGTTGACTAACGGATAGACCCAGGTAATTGGCAAGCTGACGGTGTAGCTTTATCAGCAGCAACCTCAAGCTTGCGGTAAACATTGCATCGTACACGCTGACGTCCGCTGTCTTACCCAAATAGCACCTCTCAAACTTTCTTGGCAACCGAAAGGGGATGTGCTTAGAAATTTGATAACGATCGTGAAAGGTGTTGAAGACCTTTGTGGACATAGTTAGGTAGAAGTATTTCACCATCCATATTAGAGGAAGGATGAAGGGCCTATGCTTGCTACCGACTACCTAACCTACGGCCCCGTTATCTTCCCTATGTTCCACTTTATCATCGTCGCCTTCTTCTTCTCCTTCATCCTCTTCCTTTTCCTCTTCCTTTTCCTCCTCATCCTCCTCTACTCTTTCTTCCTCATATTCCTACTCATCTTCCTCCTCGGCAGGGGAGTGAGTTGATGGCTCCCTCTCAGGGGACCATGTTAAATCCTCCACTTGCTCATGCCCTGACGGATAGACCTTATCATAGCTTGCACCCTTACGGACTAACGACGATTGTTCACTTGTCTCTTTACTATCACCTGACATCTATTCACCTACAAGCGACATATGAATTCTAAGAACCTATTCTACAGGTCTCTAAAAAATGACGACCAGCTAGAAAGGTAAAGAAATGAGATTAAGAGAAGGAGACTTATGAAGAGAGTCGACGGTTGCTTGTTAATCCGAACGACGGACTGCATGCTGGTTAAGATGACGGATGAACACAGCGACGGAATGACTTAAGGTCAGCTTGGGATCACAGCTCTCAAGAGGCGAAAGTAAAGTAAAAGAAAAAAAAAACTTAGGGAGGAAGAACTATTTATAGAACGAAGGAGTGCCGTATACGAAGTGACGCTTCTGATTAGAAACAAGGCCAATCAACAGGTGCCACAAGTCACCTAGCATTCATTTTAAGAGCTACCTACCCCATTAATGATGCTCTTTTCAATAAGGCAATTAATGCTCATAAAGACCTTTATTACTCTAAGACCCATCGGTCATAACTGATGGGACCACGGAGTAGGAGGCAGTTGATAAGGGTATTTTGGGTAACAAAGTCAAGACTTGTGGACAAATGAAACCCGTCAAGGAAATGGCCGATGGGCTCAGAAGAAACCATCGGCCATATAGAAACCGTCAGCTTCCTTTGAAACCAATGGCCATGAGAGTAGTTTGAAGATGAAGCTGACGGGTGTGCTTCCCTGCCAGATCAACGGAGGGACCCCCTAACTGATGGAAAGGCATAACGACAGGTCCTATGTGGCCTTATGTGGACTACACACATTCATATATGAAAACATCTTACACATCACATACAAAGATCCTACCACACAATTTTCACCTTCCCAGAATGGAGAGTATCCTTAAGATCTCGATAGCATTAGCTCCACCTTCTCCCTATTAGGAAAACCCCTCTATTCTCGGAATTTAGGGCTCTTCCCCACCACTATATAAGCAATAGTTCTCTTCCTTTCTCGAGTACGTAGAAATCCCTAGCTCTCTCACTATAGAGTTCTTAGAGATTTCCCATTCACTGACTTAACCTTCAGAGGGTCTTTCACCCATACCACACTGGTGCCTTCTGTTTGGTTTTTGTTTTCCCCTTCTTCAAGTACCCATCAATGCGATTATGAGCCATCAACTCACTGACGATTTTCATGCATTGCCATAAACAAATTTATATACTATTGAATCATTGATTTTGTATTATGAGATTTTTGTTTTTGTTGTGATATTGTCTTGATAAACTCTTTAATAATATTATTCAATTTGTTCTAAAAATTAGTTTGATTTGATGGGATAATTTTATTTGTAATTTCCAGTATATTTTTTATTAACGAAACATGTTTTACTAAAAACAATTGTAATAGTTGTGGGCAAATTAACAAGAAGTAGAGTTTTACAAGGTGGGGCGAGGCTTCGTGGGGGCCCTAAGGGGTAGGGATTAGGTAAAAAAAAATTTCTCGTTATGCGGGGCGGGGCGGGGATGGGGTAAGACAAAATCATGCGGGGCGAGGGCAAAGACCCCATCCTTTAGACCCACCCCACCCCATTGCCATCCCTTCTCTCTCTCTCTCTCTCTCTCTCTCTCTCTCTCTCATACAATTATACATTAATCCACATTGTACATAAATTGGTGGTAGCTTTGGGGCTCCATTTTCTTCCTAATCCACTTATCCATAGTAACTGAGATGGAAATCGATTCACACAATAGTTGATATTTATAAATACACTGATCCACAAAGTGGTTTGTTTTTTAAGATAGTTTCAATCTATGACGTCCGCTCCTGATAATAGCTTTTTATCATCAGATCAAAACACCGATCAGTTTTTGGTGTAGGAGGGGATTAAACCTCAGATCTCTAATTCAACCATCAGAGACTTTACCAATTGAGTTAACTGGAACCCACAATCTACGCAGTAGTTGAGTCTTTAAGAACACCAAGTCACCGAAATCGCTGGTTGCGCTATATATGTTATGGGTTTGAGTTTGGTTTACTGAGATAGCTAATTCACTTAGATGGTTAGGGTTTTGTTTGTTATGGTTTGTACTTAATCTGAGTTTGAATTTGCTTGTGGAACTTTTTGCTAATCTAAGTTTGTGTTTTAATTGGGTTCATTTTGTTGATTTGAGAGGTCCCAAATTGGGGAAAGAGAAAGCGAAAAAAAAAATTGTATGAGGAGAGAGAAAATATAATATGTAAATAAATAGATTGATAAACATTAAGCTACATGTATGTGAATTTAAGTTTGTTAAAGACCAAATTTGACTAAATACGTGCTGAGGCTTATTTGAATGCTTCAACTCCTGAAAAAGCCTCTTCTTTTTTTCTTTTTTCACTTAAAAGAGCAGAAAGCAAACCTTTCTTTTTCCCTTTAAAATGACTAGAGTTTCTCCCAAATCAAACAATGTTGTCTAAATTCCTCTAAATATGATTTTCTCCCAAATCAAAATCCCTTCCCCTGACCAAAAATAAACCTAACCCAACCCAAAATGTATAATTGACTCCAAGAACAAAACCAAATCAAACATCCAAGCAAATTTTGAAATTTGAGTTTGAAGATCTTATATGGATAATGTTAACTATGTTAATTATTGCAGGAATTTGGAACTAGGGAAATTTTCAATTTGAGGTTAATTTTTCTTTATTTAAATTTTGATGCAAGGTTCTACTCTTAGCATAGAAAGTAGCTTGCAAATGTTTTACATGAAATGAAGTAGCTTTTGAAGAATATGCACACACACACACACACACACACACATATATATATATTTTTTTTTCGCGGGTAATTTGAGTTTGGGTTTAAGAATTTTCTTCTTGATTCATGGTTTTGTTTTTTGATTGCTCAATTCATTTTTGAATTTTATTGTGTCTTTGAATGATTTGTGGTTGTTGAGAAATTTAAGTTTTGGTTTTTAATTGAAATTTGAGAATTTGAGTTTAGGTTGTTAAGATTTTAGTCTTTCTTGTTAATGTTCAGCTGGTTCATTTTTTTTTTTTTAAATAGTTTCAACATATGTCGTCCGCTATTAATAGCAATAACATTGCTCATTTTTAGCTAAGAGACAGTAGCAATAACATTGCTCATTTTTAGCTAAGAGATAAAATTGCATATGTCGATATTGTATTCTGTCTAGCCTCAATATGTTTCCTAAAATATCAATTTAAGTCTTGAAAATCTAAAAATTGCATTTTCAACATGGAAAAATAAGGAATTACATGAAACAAATTTATTTGTCTCAAATAGAGTGTGGTGTCCACAACATTGATGAGCTTTAGGTTTGGCTTTAAGAAGTTCTGGAGGATGTAATCCTAATTGTAATTATTATTATTAATTATATTAATTATTAAATTTTATATTTCGAGTCAAGAGTTTTGTAACTTAATTGACACATCTCCAAGCATTTTTTTTTCTTCATATTTAGACAAAAAATAAAAAAAGAGAAAAAAATATTTTTCTATTAGGTTAAATATTTTCATGCATTATACGAATTATTATATAACAAAGAAAAAAATGAAGATAAAAATAAAAATAAGGAAAATCAAAACTATTTTTTTTTTTTGAACAAAAAATGGGTAAGAAGGCGACCTAAGTTGGCGTCTTTCACTAAATGTGATCATAATAACACCCTATTCGTTGAGCACAAGCTTACGGGAGAAAGGGATCTGAATGAAGTTAGGATAACAAGGAAAGAAATAATGCTTCTCTTAAAAAGGTTGTGTTAATGGGCTAACACCAAATTTTGTGCCAGAATTTTTGTACTTTGTGTCAGAATTATTGTCTTTATGTCAGTATTTTGTCAACTATATAGATTTTAAGGCCAATTTTATACAATTTTTCTTATTTATTTAATTTTTTTTATTAAGTGAGACCCATATTATTTTAACTATTAACATTTGCCTTCTTATTAAAAAATACTTCTAAACTTAAAATAAACTTAAAAGTGGGATTTTGGTCCAATGTCCAAAACCCAAGTTGACCATGATTCACTTTGTGTTGCGTTCATTATCAATTGTCACGTGTCTGTGGTGCTCCTAATACGCAACCACCATCAATTACCTAACGACAAGTGCACAGAGAAATCAAAAATCAAAAATACAATTGTCAAATCCTCCACACGTCACTGAAATGTAACGCCAGGTAAAGCTATCACTTATCCCCCACCAAAAAAATTCAAAAAACAAAAAAACAAAAAAAAAAAAAAACTCAAAAAGTGAAAAATGCACAGCAAGAGAGAGAGAGGAGAGAGAAAGCGAGGAGATCTGCTAGAAAGAACCGAAGGATTTTCACAGACAGCTCTCCTTCTCTCCGATCAGATCGGACAATCCCTCCCTCCCTCCCTCCCTCCATGTCTATAGATTAGGGTTTTTGTTGTACCTTATAAAATTTCCTTTCGAATTTTTGAAAATATTCTGACCGTTACGCACCGACCGTTGATCATTCCCAATTTATTTAACTAATCGTTTCCAATTGCTTGGATTAGAGTTGTACTGCAATCTCTGGGTTTGGTTTTTGATGAAAGCTTTTTGAGAGCTGATGTGTCGGCGCTGTGCGATTAGGGTTTGTATTAGCTGAAGGAAATGTGGAGGCGATGAGAGTTGTGGCTTAGAATTTAGGAATCAGAAAATGGCCTCGGCTCAGGCGCTAAAGAAACAGGAGCAATTGGAAGCTGGAAAGCGACGGGTACGTTTTCTATTTTCTATGTTTTTTTTTTTATTTTTTTTATTTTGAATAGTTTAGGTACATTTTCGTATTGGGTTTATTGCTTGGTGTTGAAATTTCATCTTTGTGTCAAGTGCTCTATGTATATATATTTTATATGAATCTGTGCATGAGTTTAAGTGTGCGTGTCTCTATTTGTTAAATAATGGTAATGGGCAACAATAATTGTTGTGTGTGAATGCTTTAGAGGTTACTAATCTATACGATCCAAGATGTTATAGCCTGTTGAGATCAAGATGACTTTGATTTCTGGTACTCTGTAATGGGCCTTATTGAGTGAGCTTAGAAGCAAAGCTCTTTTTTTTTTTCTTCAATTTATACGTAATCAACTCTGGCTCGTTCTCTCTATAGCTGCTTTTGTATGCATTTCAAGCAGCTGAAGATTTTTTTTTTTTTTTTTTTAAGAAAAAAAAAAACCAGAAGTACCCTTTGGTATGGTTTGTAACACTTTGCTCTCCAATGCTTAGATTCTTTAGTTTGGTTCATTTTAATGGAATTTGATGATGGGGAAAATGCCAACATTACCTATTGATGCTTTTCAAAGTAGGTGATGCTGGCACTTGAGATATCATCAAATTCTATTGAAGTTAACCAACCTAATTAACGTATCTAAGCACATGAGTGTTAGGTGTTGCAAACCAAACCACAGGGTCTTTCATGTTTTAAGGGCATAGCATGGGGTGGTAATTACTCTCAAAATTTTGGGGTCGGCTATGGATCCTCAATGTACCACAAGGTTGGCCACATGTATTTATTCTAAATTAAATGTTGCATGTAAATTAATTTGTTAGAATGGGTTTATTTTGTTTTTTTTAAGTTGCCAATAAATTTTGGTTCAAATGGCACTTCCTCTTCCCAATAAAGAATGGGTGGAGGGTGAGACGTTGGTTCAAAACTCATTGGATGCATGTGTAACTTACAATAAAAAATTGCCTTTTGTTGCTTTTCATCTTTGTAATGGATTTTGAGTTTGGAACTGGAGAGACAACTATGTTATAATTTGTGTGTTAGGATTATAGTTTAATCTTGAATTCAGTGGAGATTTTAACATATTCAAACTTGTCCTTCTCTTTTGGTATTAACTATTCTTTATACAAACAGTCCAGTTTTGGAAGGCCATTGCTGTTGGACTAGGACTAAGTGTGCGTTTTGATGAGCTTATTTAGCATAGTTTTTATTAGTGTAAAAGTACAGCTGTACCTTGAAAAAGGTGATGTTTTAAAAAGCTGCACATTCTCTTTTCTGGTGAAAATAAACTCATCCAAACAAAGCCTAAGATTGATGTTGTTTGGTTGAAATGTTTGTTTGTTTGTTTATAATAAATGAGCATGGATTTTAATCATTGTAGGGATAGACAATGGCTTATAACAAAGTTGATATAGATATCACTCTTGACAGCTTTTTAATGGTTTATCTTACTTACAAAAAATTAATAACCTATTATATGGAGACATGGGTAGAAAAATTAAGAGGGTCTATAGTGTTCTTAATTGGTGGAACCAGTTGTACATTTAAAGTCTTTTTTTGAGTTATTGTGTTCAATTAGGGTTAGGGTGGGTGAAGAGGTAAATTATATTGGATGGTTGTTGCTGATCAAAGGCACCTAAGTGTAAGATAGAGGGACACTGCCATGTGTCGGAGATTTTTGATTGAATATTTACTTTTCTGGAATATGATTGAATCTATTATACGAATCAATAAAAGGGTAATGGCCTGCTTCTGAAATAGAGTTGCTTACTGCATCGAGATTATAGGCATATAAAAAAAATGACCACGAGCCTGGGAGACAGTGATAGGCATCATTGTGTAAGAGATGGTGATAAGAAAGAATTGATTGAGTTCTTTCAAGGAATTCACCTTGAGGACCTGAACTATATTTGAATGATATTGAAGCAAATAGGGAAATATTCATCAAGATCTAGTACTTAATTTTTTTTTCATTATTATTGTTATGTTTACATTTCAGATTTTGAAATACTATTAACTTAAGATTGATGCATACGAAGAATAAGAACGCTTCAATTTTTTTGAGATCGATTCAATTTTAAGCACATTGTGAGACATATTTTGTACAATATACCCGTTTATGGATTTTTTATTTTCACAAATATCTTCAGATTATTTCCATTTAATTTGAATCACAATCTTAAATATCAGACTTGAACTTCTTTTTTGTTTGTCAAAAGTTACATGTTCTCTTTACTTATCTTGCAGCTAGAGGAGTTCCGTAAGAAAAAAGCGGCAGAGCGAGCGAAGAAGTCTTCCACTAGCCAAACTCATGCTTCTGATGTTAGCCTCCATGAGAAACAGCCTGCAGAAACTGACCCTGTACGACTTACAGATTCCAATGGAGCTGGTACATCTGATGAACCTGGCACAACTGTTATGGGATCCTCTGCTCCAGTGACTGACAATGACAATAAAGCAATTGATTTTCCCATTAAAAATGAAAAAAATTTGTCAAATGATACATTTGCAAGTTCTCTGTATTCAATGAAAGATTATAATGCATATTCTACAGATAGTGTGCAAAAACATGCAGATAATCAAGAATTTCAAAGATACGATATTTCAGGGTTTGCTGGATCTAGGGATGTTAGTTACAGACATGAAATGGAAGGGCCAAATAATGAGTTTGGAATATATACTGGAGTGCAAGGTAGACTTCCTTATGAGACAACTGACCAGTCTATTTTTCTACGCCCACAAGCAAGTCAAGATTTTGATAATACTGCTGCTACCCAATCTAGTTTTCATTGGATGGATGAATCCCAGTCAACAGATAATAACAGTTATTTGATGCAATCTAGAGTTACAAATCATAGTTATTCTCACGTTTCTACTGCAAAAATCTCACCTCAGAATTCTGGTGGTACTCTGCCACAAGGTAACCCCAGTGATGCCAGCATGCTGATCGGTGTCCATACATCCTCATATTATGATGGTAGTTTGAATATTTGAATTTTTATTACTAGTGTTTTCATCTACAAATATGTGCATACAGCGCACATGCACACGTTAGAAGCAACTCACCTTATATGTCTTTGGGTTTTTTTCATTGTAGACTCTATTCCACCAGCTACTAATCTAAGAGGATCTGCTCCTGAAGCTTGGCAGCATGTGAATGGTATTGCACATGTAAATGATTCTATGATTTCCGATTACGGGGAAAGAAAACTTAGTAGCTCGGCTGGTTCTTTGCCTAGTGTAAACAATTCAGCTGTGCAAGCATGGGAAGGCACAGGTTTAAGTTCTGATTTCAGAAGCTCCTCCAATCATGTTCCACTATACTCAGTCACACCTGAAACTACTTCTAGGAGATCTCGTCCATCTTTTCTTGATTCTCTTAATGTGCCTAGAGCTTCTTCAGGGGCTCTCTTTCAACGTACTGAACCTCAGGAGTCATTTATGTCCAGTAGTTTAATTACAAACAGCACGGATGTTTTAGGATCATCTCCTTTTCAGAAGCCATCGGTAGAGACTGAAACTGTGGGGCCTTATCCAATGCTGAAAACTTCTAATGGCCCTAGTGTTGAACACTCCATGAATTTTTCAGATTATTCTAGCAATGGGGGAGACTTGCTGAGACCGAATACTAATGAGAATAGAATTGATAGAAAACAAGAGTTTTATTCAGCTAAACAAAATGAAGATTTTGCTGCTTTGGAACAGGTACCCATATTTTCTACTGTTGCATTTTCATAACCTTGTGACTGGTTTCTTTTTTATTTTTATTGTTTACTTTTATATTATCTGATTCAGACATTTAAAGCACTAGTGTTGACATTTTGAAGTTAATTATGCTACCTGGATTGATAAGTTCCTTAATCAATCAAATATATATTTATTGAGGGTCTCTGGATCATGTGAAGCGTTTCAAGTGATTTATGGGAAGTGGTTGCCCTTTTTATTTTGAAATCCCACGTAAATAGGTGAATTCTGCTATGTATTTTACGTTAACACAAACCCTTTGGGACTGTAACAACATAGATGTGCGTTGGGGAGTGGGTCCACGGCCATTAGAATGAATAGCTGTTCATAATCAATATTTGAGCTGTGTAATTTAAACTTTCGATACACTGGACCGTTTTTCAATAAATTATGTTGTATTTGGGGTTTGAAACTTAATTTTATGGTCTATTTTTGGAAGTAACCAATTATCATACTTCATTACTAGAGGGATAACCACCATGTGTATTAAAACTAATTCTAGAGGAATCCTGGAGTGCTAAATGTTTTTGGTAGAAAGGGTTGTTTGGTGGTGCTATGAGTGGTGCTAATTGGGTCGTGCTAAGATTCAATAACTTCCTACAGAATCTTTTTTTTTTCTTTTAATTTTTTTGGTGATTATTTAAATTTGAAATTGTAATTTCTAGGACCTGTATGCATCCAATGTTTATGGGGATAATCTGTAATCCTATTTCTTCTTTTAATACATTTATTACTTACTACGAGGGGAAAAAAATCTTGGGTAACCTGTGAGTTTTACAAGCCAAAGGTTTTTTCTGAGAAGTTCACAACCCATGAGTTATGTTAAACAAAAAACTAGGAGAACTTGGCAAGTTTTACAAGCCAAAAAATTATAATTTAACGCTTCTTGTTCTAATTTATTGTCCTCTTTTCCACTCTTTCCAGAAGCTGGCTACTTATAATTACCCTAAACAGTGAAGATGAGACTCTAGGTTTGTCTTTGGACCAAATGGCAACTCTTCTCCTAAGTGTTTCATGAGACCACAGGTTCAATACCATAGTGGTTCTTGAGTTGTATTTAGCAAGAAAGGTTTGTAAAATAGAAAGTAAGAAAGATGAAACACTAAGGGGATAGCGGCTACCACTTTGCTTCTACTTTAAAGGACTTTCTTGTTCAGAGAATAGATAATGAATTTTTTACTACAAAACTGGCATAATTTTAAGGCAGAAGGTTGCCAATTTAGCTCAATTAGATCCTCCCATTATAAGTGCTAGGTGGAGGGTAAGGTCTTGGGTGTGTGTGTAACTTGCCAATAAACAAAAAAAAAATCTAAGGCAGAAGGTTCTGAATATTCATTCACCTGGATTATTATCCATGGGTATCAGCCCTGAGCACATTGTAGTGATTTGGAGAGTTTTTCCTGTGAGAGGGTGGTTAAATACGTGATATACTGCCATTTTCTGATTACAAACATCAGCTTACTGGAAACTGAAAGATAAGTATGCACTGAAGGCTCTTTAAACTCTTGATTAAAACCTTTGAGATGAATATTTCATCGTAATACTCTTTATGTTAAAAATAATGCCTAATTTTTTTTTGCCAGCTATTTATGTTGATAATCTAAACTTTGTATGTATCAAATGATCCAGTGATGTCACCTTGCAAGCTTGTTGCCTTGTTATAATTAGTTTTGTGACATGCTTTTTCATGCTATTCAGCATATTGAAGATTTGACACAAGATAAATTCTCTTTGCAACGAGCTCTCGAGGCTTCACGAGCTTTAGCGGAGTCCTTAGCTGCTGAAAATTCCTCCATGACAGATAGTTACAATCAACAGGTTGGCTTTTGAATTTATGATTATTGTGGAATTATGCCATGCTTGTTAAATTTTTACGTGACAGCATCATCTCTGCTATCATTGCTAATCTCTGTTCTACGTTCTGTTCTCTCTTTTGCATTCATATCATAAACAAAAGATATATGTGTTATTTGATTTGGATAATGATACTCCCTGATGGGAAGATGAAACAATGGCACTCATTATTTATTTTTTTATTAATTGATGTGGCACATTGTGGTTTTAGATTTTCAAAGTTTCTTTTCATTTTGGAATTGTGTTAAAAAAATTTCCTGTCTCTTTTTAGGTAAATAACAGAGGTGTTTGCAGAAAATGCATATGCAGCAACTTACATGAAAGTGCAAAATCATATTTACAATGCATGTATGATAGTACATACTCATTAGTTTTAGGCTATTTGTGACATCAATGCTCTTTCTTTCTCTTGGAAGAGTATATGGACTATGGAGAATTAAGGCTCCAAAGAGGGTGTCGTTCTTTTGTTAGACAATAACTTAGGGTAGGATTCTTACAATTGATAACATAGTCAAGAGGGGTTTCTCATTAGTTGGTTAGTGTTAGTGTAGTGGGGAAATGGTGAACTATCTATTGCTGCATTGTGATGTTTCTAAGGTTTTGTGGAGTGAAGTTTTTAAGATGTTTGAGTTTCAGTGGGTGATGCCGTCAACCATAGCAACTCTATTATTTGGTTTGGGAAACATTCCTTGGATACATGGAAACTTGTGCTGGCATGCTTGATGTGGAAGGAATGGAATAGTCTTACGTTTGAGGATAATGAGAGATCTCTTGATCGATTGCAAATTTTGTTGATTTGCACATTGTTTGATTGGTCTTGGGCTTGGGGTTTTACGCGTTGTACTTCCATCTTTGAGTTCCAAAACTCTTTTAGATCCTCTGTTTGATTTTTTTGTAAATTTTTAAGATACTTTGTGTTCATCATTATGAACATGAAGTGTTTTTTGTCTTCAATAAAACTTCATTACGTATATATAAACAAAGTGCGATAGTACATATTCCATGTTTGATGTATATATTAGGCAGAGATAAAAAAAAATATCCTCAAAGAAAGAAGTTAAGCTCTGTAATATCATTGTAATAGAAATTTAGTGATGTAACAGCATTCTAATATATCCAATATGATGATACTGCTGATAGCAAAGTAGTTGTTGCTGACAAAAAACTTTGCCAGTTGGTAGTAAACTTGTTTAATTAGCTGACTACCTATTCATTTAATGTGGGGGTTGGCATCAAGGTCCTGTCTGACTATCTATAATACTTACTTCCATGTGATCCTGGCTGATCCATATTTTTGATTGAAAATTATTATTCTCCAAAGTTTCTGACAGGCCCTGGATTTCAGATATAGTACCAAATTTTAATTCTAATCCATCTGTTTCTCCATTTATATTCTATTCAGAGGAGTGTCGTCAACCAACTCAAATCTGACATGGAAAATTTACAGGAGGAAATTAAGGCCCAACTGGTTAGTATCAATTTCTCAGTAATTTGCTGCCTGTTATTTCTAGTTGTTCAGCTGCTTACTCAAATCTGACATGGAACAGCTATTTGATTGCATTATTATTGGATACAAGCTTTCTTGTTTCCTGCTTTTTGATGTTTGTGTGGCTATTGTGCTTTCAAATTGTTTAAAACCTGTTCAGTTATCTTTATAGTTCATCTGCCTTGTGCGTTTGTTGCTATGTGTAACCTTTGACCTTTGATGTCAGCAGGTGGAACTTGAGTCGGTCAAAATTGAATATGCAAATGCGCAACTAGAATGCAATGCCGCGGATGAACGTGCCAAGTTACTGGCCTCTGAAGTTATTGGTTTAGAGGAGAAGGTAGTAAAATTTATTGGTATGTTTAGGTTTTTGCTATTGCTTTTCATGAAGAAAATGTCATTCCATGCAATATTTTTACAACAACAACCAATCTTTAGTCCTAAATTTTTTAGGTCAGCCATGGATGTTCAATAGATTAGTCAGAGTCAGCCACATGTTTTCTTTTTCGCCATTCTATTCTATCCGAAGTCATATTCACTATTACTTCCTTAATTGATGTGTTCTTTTTTACTCCTTCTACTAATGTTATTTTTGGTCTTCCTTTCCTTTTTATTTTATCAAATTGAAGCTCTTTCTTACTAGTGCATTAATCGCTCTCCTCTAAACATGACCAAACCATCTCAAACGACTCTCTCTTATCTTTTCATCAATAGGAGATACTATTTAAGAAAAATTTCTCATTTTGAATCCCATCTTTTTGTGTATTTCCACTTATCCATCTTAACATTCTCATTTTAGTTGCATTTATTTTATGAATATGTTGATTCTTAATAGCTCAACAGTCAATACCATAGAGCATAGTTGGTCTTATCAGTCTTATAAAATTTTCCCTTCAACTTAGTAGAATAATGGGTATTCTACAATTGCATAAACCTTTTGATGCACTTCTCAACTTCATCCACCCTATCCACGTCAACCACCCTGCATTTATCCTAGGATTCACATCCTTTTCAATTTCTCCATACTTATGAATTATTAATCCAAGCTATTGAAAAATCTCGCGCTTCAGGATCTCTTGACTATCAAGTGTTACAGTCCGTTCATCTCTATTTCTAATTTTGCTAAACTTACTTTTCATGTATCCTGTTTATTCCTACTTAATTGAGAGTCTTTAGATTTTAAAGTGTCCTGCCAAATATCTAACTTGAGACTAACTCCACTTCTAGTTTCATTCACCAAAACCATGTCATCTGCAATAACCAAGGGACTTCCTCTTGAATCGATTTAGTGAGCTTATCCATCATTAGTCCAAAGAGGTATGGAATTAATGATAATCCTTGATACAGACCTACAGTGATAGGAAACTCACTTGTGATGCATCCACTTTTCTCACACTAGCCATTCCTATCTTTAATCAATTTTATTTACTTTAGAGGAACTCTTTTCTTTTCCAAATCCCACAGCATAACATCTCTAGGGACCCTATTATATGTTTTTTCTAGGTCAATAATTGCTATATGAATATCTTTGTAGTCCTCTCTATATTCTTTCATTAGACGTCTTAAGTAAGAAACTTAAGACGTTGGCATAAAACCATGGTATATCGTCCTGGCATAAAACCAAATTGATTCTTTGATATTGGTGTTTAATGTCTTAACCTTTGTTCAATCACTCTTTCCCAAAGTTTCATAGCATGACTCATAAGTTTAATTCCACGATAATTTGTACAGTTTTGAGTATCATTCTTGTTCTTGTAAATAGGTATGAAAGTATTTCTTAGAGCTTCTGCCATATTTCATTAAAATCATTCTCTAATTAATTAATATAGGCACTCAGACTAAGATCTAGTGAGCTAAAGCTGGGGAGGCAATTGGAGAACACACAAGCAGAAATATCTTCATACAAGTATGCTTTGCTTTTAATTTTCCTGTAGACAAATTACTGCGATATGCATTTCAGCATCACATATATTTGTGAATATTGCATGGTCTTTGTTTATATTGGCTTTCTCATATATGGACACTGTTATCCAAAGCCATGGAAATGTTGGTATAATATCTATTAAATATACATAAAATTCTGGGAATAATGAATTTAGAAATTAATTCTAATTCTGTGATGCTCATGAATAATCACAAATTAGTGAGATATAAGAAAAAAAGTGTGCTATTTTACAAATTGTTGGGATTCTTAAAAAGAAGTTTTATGAAATCCGGTATAGAGTTGTTGGGATGTGCTCTTATTGTGATCAGAGGCAACTGGAGAGTTTTATTTGGTTGTGTATGTGGAAGGCCATTATCTTGGTGTCTAAAGGGAGGGCTGTTGCTAATGGTGTCTATTTTAATATTTTAAATATGTATTACACTCTTATTTAGCTCTTACTGCAAGTTGCTTTTGGGACTTAAAACCGATGCTAGTTAGAAAACACCCTATCACAAGGTCTTTCTTTTTAGTTAGGGGTAAATCTCCATTTTTTCTTTTTATATTTTTAGGTAAATAGGGAGGGAGGAGTCTTGGTGGGGGTTCGAACCCTAGTGCCCAGGGACCACAAGAGGTGCTGGAACCACTGGGGTATCCCTTAAACCCTTAGTTGGGGGTAAATCATAGATTTATTTCAAGTGAAATGTTGAAGTGGACCTCTCTCTCCTAATGCTTTGGGAACTTTTTTTCCTCTTCATGTGGTAAGAAATTTGATGGGTTTCCAGAAATAACGATCATACTGAATAATTTTGCAGAAAGAAAATGTCTAGCTTAGAGAAAGATCGCCAGGATTTGCAGTCAACTATTGATGCTCTTCAAGAAGGTGTGCATGCTTTTGTGTTTTTCTGTGCAGATTCTTATTATTTATCTAATATGTAGTTTATTTTATCAGAAAGGTGGGTAGAGTGGCCTTCATTCCTATATGGCTTCATTTGTTTCAGTATAAAACGTTTTCTTTGGCAGAGAATATTTTCATGAAAAGTGATCTGTTTTCTGTTCTTTGATTGTTACCCTAAAAATAATTTTCTAGTATTTGGTTGCATTGAAAATTTCCATATGTATGAAGTGGACTATTTAAAGGGAACATAATCAGTGTACATTTGAAGATGTAGAGTGTACGGGAGTCTGTTGTTAGAAATTTTTTTTAGCTCTTTATTTGATTGGTCTCATGGATGGGGCTTTGCACATTGTGATTCTATTGCGACTTTTTCAGACTTGTATTTTCATACATAATCTTTTGTAATTTTTTTTGGCTCCTTCATGTCCTTTGCTCATGAAGTAGTCTTTTCTCAATAAATTTTTCTTTTTTTCTTATCAAAAATAAAAAATAAAAAATCCATGTCAAAACCAACAAAAATTCACAAAAAGTCTGGAGGCAGTAGTAGTTTTGGCAGCAATGGTGGTGATGGCAGAGGGGAGGAGACAGGTGATGGTGGCAAAAGGGGTGTGGGCTTGGTAGGGAAAATGGTTTACGCTTTCAAAAAGCGTAAACCATTTCCTGTTGTTTTGGTGTGTTTTTTTTTTTTTTTTTTTTTGATAAGTAAACCTAAGGGTGGTGTGATTTTCTGTTGATAATATAATTTTTTTTACATCAAATATCTGAAAACATGGAAATCACTTTTTGGAAAATTTAGGCCATGTTTGGTTCACTACTCATATCTCATATCCTCATTTCATATTTTTCTCTAAACTCACTCCCGTTGTGTTTGGCTCAAAACTCGGCCTTTGTTTCCAACATCTTTAACTCAAAATGGTGGAGCCCACTAGTTTGATTGGTTCAGAACGGCTATAGTCCTCTTGCCTTAAGAACCCGTGTGAATTTCTCTCTCCCACACTCCTCTTCCATTTCTCTCTCTTACACTTTTCAGAAGAAAGAAGAAATGAGGGAAGAAGCTCAAAACCCACAGACCTCAAATAGCAAACAAACCCAAATGAACTTAAGGAGGAAGCCATTGAAACCCACAAAAGCTCATTGAATCTTCCGCCCCAAACCCAAAGATCTGCAGCCTTTCTCTCTCCCTAGACTGGCAGCTCTTTCTCTCTCCCCTGTAGTGTGGATTTCCTCAAGTGGGTACTCTCTCTTCCTTCCCTCTCTCTCACTCTCTTGTTTAAGGGGTTGGTGGGTTTCTTACTTCTAGGTCTTATATGTGTTGCGGGAAGAAATTTGTGGATTTATGAGTGGATGAACATGGTTGTGGGTTTGATCAATTTGCATGTTTATGGGTTTGATCAATACACGTGTTTATGGGTTTGCTCTGATTTGTAATATTTGGGTGAATTCAATAAACAAAAAAGAGAACACCATGAAAACATGAGTATTTTATATGCAAATATGTAAACACTTCAAGGTTCATAACTTGGTCAAGACATCTGCACGTCCATACTCTTTTTGAATGTCACTTAGTGTAAGGATATAAATAATAGTGCTAATATGCATCTCACTGCAAAGAAACTGGCGTGCTAGTAATTACTGGATAAAGGAGGTTGACTAGAATTTTGAACTCATATCAGGTAAAAAGAGAATAGAAAGAGTCATGTTTTAGGTGAAGAATATGAAGAAATGAGATAGGTTTGATTTTTTATAGAGTCAGAGTGTTAGAGTACAAGTTAAGTGCTGCATCTGCTGCCCAAAGAGCTGTTGGTGCTCGTTTATTTCGCCTGACATGATGGAGACGACGATGGAGTGGGTCCCATTGGTGTTGAGTAATTACAAAAATGCCACTTAACTTACTTTCCTAAATTTTTAAAACTCCCAAAAGTTGTTCTCATATCTCATTATTCATTATCATTTTTTGAGTAATGAGTTAATAGAATTGAGAACAAAAATCAAACCAAACAATAACCCAAGTGGTGGGGCCCACAAAATTTGAGTGATGAGTGATGAAAACATAGCAAACCAAACATGGCCTTATTACGCATGGAGCAAACAAAGCCTAGAATAATTTGCTTTTGTGCTCTTCTTTTTTGGGGGAATGAGGGGGCTGGGGGATTTTGGGGGGGAGGGAGGGGGTGTTGGGGATGAGAAGGAAGCAATTGGATCATTTCAGTAATCTACAATCTCTGTGTCTGAACTCCCATTTAACTGTTACTACTTTTTTTTTTTGATGATTCGATAGTGACAATGGGGGTGGGGGGATTTGAACCCTAGATGTCTCTATTAGAAACATTAGGAGATGCCAAGTAGTTGAGTTACCCAAGGCTTGTGGCAAATTTAGCTTTTACTACTAAAACCCAATTAAGAATTTGTGCTTTAGCTTGTTTGTAAATTATGGAACATCTGAAACTTTTCTTCAAATATTGTATCATTTCTTGCTCTACAGACTCTCTTGAAATCCAAGGAGCAGAAATTCCAGTTTCTTTTTTTTTTTTAGTATTATTTTTATATGGTCCAAAAGCTTAGTAGTGCAGGTTTCTGATTTATCAAACTTCCAGAACTCTCGTCACTGAAACATGACTAAACTGTCCAAGTTTTTGTTGTTTTGTCTTTGAAAATTGGTGGTGAAATAAATTGACTTTGTCACATATTACGTGCGTGGATATCAAATATGCTTGCAATGTCTGACTCTAATTTGTTTCTCTGACACAGAGAAAAAGCTGTTGCAGTCTAAGCTGCGGAAAGCTTCCACAAGTGCAAAGTCTATTGATATTAGCAACAGTCCTCTTATCAAGAGAGATATGTCTACCTCTACAGAAGACTTAGGTAAGATCAATTTGTGTCAGCTTAAAAACAATTTCAATAATGGTCTTAAAAAAAAAATATGGTGGCCAATGAGCCTCTAGCTCAAAGGCTTTTCCTCCTTACATAATAATGGGATGAAGGGTGAGATCAAGTTTAAGACCCATCGGGTGTGTAACTTACCAATAAACTAAATCAGGCCTAGTTGCCATCCCATTCTGGTTCCCGTAAGGTCAGGTTACAAATCAAGAATTGTTCGTAATGGTTACTGTTAAAGTTGTTTATAATTTGTGTAGATGCCAACTAATTACTTTTTCCTCACTGACAAATTTTTGACATCAGAAAATTATGTAATTATACTAGTGATTATGGGGTACATTCTAGATTGGTTCTTAAAATACTGTTCGTTTTAAATGATAATCAGTTTTCTCTTTTTGGGCGTTCCTACATTAATTTAATTTAATTATATTACAGATGCTTCCATCCATGAAACGCATGAAGCTGCATCTTCTCTTGAAAGTGATGCCTCCAATATTTCATTGCTGCCTGAAAATGGGCAGTCAACTCTTGAATTTTCATCTGTGAATATTCCTTCTGATCAGATGAGAATGATTCAAAATATCAATGCACTAATTTCTGAGGTATTATCCAACCCTCATTTTTGGAGATGATCAATTTCTTACTAGTTTATTTGTGATTGTTTTCGAGATCCAGTTCTTTCATCGGATTTTGTCAATCTTTTTTTAATAATCTGTTTAGACCTAACAAGAGCATGGGATTTTCTTGCTGCAGGTAGCATTGGAGAAAGAGGAATTGATGCAAGCTTTGACATCCGAGTCATCTCATTGTTCCAAGCTGAAGGTAAATAAATTTTTAATCTTAATTGGATTTATATATTGCTGTTTGTAATTGCGTCATGTAGGTATTGAGTGTTATTTTGGTGTCTTCAGATAGAGAAGTTTTAGAATGTTCTGGATTGTAGTCATATTGTTGGATACTTGGTAAAAAAACTGCAATGTGTATCTGGAATAGATCTCTAACTCCCCCCCCCCCCCCCTCCTCTCCTTTTCTTTTGTTGAAGCTCTTTAACTTATTTTGAAACAGATAATGTAAATCATGATTCATGTGTATAACACTCAGAAGTCTCAGAGTCAAATCAATAATCTATGAAAGAAATAAACATTAGTTGCTTGGTTATATAAATAGAACGAGGGGAAAAAGGGGGGGGGGGGGTGGGTAAGGTTTGTTAACATGGTGAATTTTCAAGAAGAAAGGATGTGGGGGAGCACATCAATTCATTACGCATACATGTAACACATTACATAATATGTGCCACTGTGCTTGTACGTGTCTGTCTAATCCTTTGAAGACTGTACCCCACTTTCTTTTCGAACTTTATAAAACCCCTTACGGTCTTATCCCTTTTATCGGAATCATACACACACATCTCTCTCTCTCTCTCTCTCTCTCTCTCTCTCTATATATATATATATATGCACACACACACACACACACACACATCTAAATAATAATTCAACTTATTAAAACATTTTCTGTCATTTGCTTGGTATTGGCTAAGCTTATCCTTTTTTGTCACCCATATCATCGAGGCTTTTGTTCTCAGTTAGAATCAAGGGTCATTACCAAGTTCTGGTCACACCTAAATTAGGCCGCAGATGGGGTGTGGTTTCAAAGCCTGAGTCTTTATTTTCAATTAAAGTGAATGCAATAATTTCATAATTAATCTGTTACCTGATTACGGATTGCTGTGGCACGCTAAAAGTAGTGGTTTTTTTCTTTTTTTGGGGGGGGGGGGGGTGTTGGCTAATACTCGTTTAATATATTAAATGGCTATTGTGCCAAATAATTCATATCCTTCAAGGTTTCAAATCATTATTTTCAAAACAACTTTTAAAATGGCATAATTTATGTTTTTAAAGTTTTCTGGTAGAAAATGTGTTTAAAGTTATATTATTAAATAATTATTCAGTTAGTTTTTCATACCTATACCTAAAATCAATGTCTTGTTTAGGTATTAACTGAATATTGTGTATTGAAAACTTATCATTTCTGTTTTTCATGAACGAAGGAGTTGAACAAGGAGTTGTCCCGTAAGCTTGAAGCTCAAACTCAAAGACTAGAGCTTTTGACTGCTCAAAGTATGGCCAATGAGAATATTCCTACTAGACAACCTGATTCTCGTATCATGCATGAGAACACACCATATGCAGATGAGGGTGATGAGGTACCTCTCTCTCTCTATAATTTGATTAATTCCCTGTTGGCTGGTTAAGTTTGTGTGTGTGTGCACCTGTGATTATTTATTTATTTATTTATTTCTATTCTTGGGCCTCTATAATCCATATTTGAGAGCTTGTTAACTTCCTCTTAATATTACAAGAGCATTGTTACAAATAAGAGGAATATAAAATAATTTGGCATTGCAGTAACTTTTTATTTGTTATTGAACAGTTCCTGGGGATTTTAATTGGTAGCTCAAATCTCATGTTTCTCCTTTTTTATTTATTTATTTTTATTCTTTTAAATTTATTTCTTGATCTTTTAGGTGGTGGAAAGGGTCTTAGGATGGATCATGAAGCTCTTTCCTGGAGGGCCATCAAGACGAAGAACCAGCAAGCTTCTTTAATATGCAAGTCCGAATAGCTGTTGGTAAAGTCCTTTCAGCTCTGTTTTTGTCATCCCTCACCCGCCCACCAGCCATTGTTTTTGGTTATACATCAGAGGTCGTAGTCTGTATATTTGAGTCAATATAAAGCCATTCTTTATAAAAGGAAATGAGGTATGTTTTGAGAGGCCTTCCATTGATTGGTAAATTCAATTGTCAATTGTTTGACTGATGACAATAAATAATGTCCCTTTTTGCTATCATTGCTTTATGTTTCTATCAAAGGTTACTGGGACATTTGTTGGATATGATATTAAAGAAAGATGTTGGTACAGACAAATATGAGAGGTTCTAATGTGCATCTGTGGTTTTGGAGTTTATTACTGGCCATATCTATTGTATTTGAGATCAACAATTTGGGGCTTAAGCCTGAGAAATGAAACAAATATGATTTTGGCGTTTCAAGAATTGTTCTGCTTTATAAGTAGTGCATGGTGCATTTACCCTCGTGCTTTAGGGATAACTTCTTTCATGTCATTTTTGTAGACTTGTGTTACCCTTGGTAACTTGATGGACATTTGAGTGATGTGATTATACAATAATGACAGGTGGTTTTTTGAGTCGGTTACACTCCTCTTTTCTTCCCATCCCCCCTTAGATTAAAAAATTTTACCCTTTCATCTGGCACAAGATTTTAAAAGAAAGGAAAATGAAATAAACATTACTCTAGACATGTAAAACATTGAGGCAGAGGCTCTAAAAGAGTTGAAATTAGCTGAAATTGGTTAGATAAATGTTGGGGACTTTGGGGTAGCATTTGGAAAGCAGGATGGAGCAGAAAGCCAGTTGCAGGAGAGGTGAAAACTGAAAAGGGTAGGACTTGTTTAAGACAGTGGGTTTCAGTTCCTGTACTTGGTAGTAGGGAAGCACCCCAAACGTTCTTATAACTGGTTTGCTCTATTCCACAATATAGTATTTTTGGGCTAGAGGAAATTTTTCAATCAATAAGTATTGTTAGGTCTTCTCAGAAGTACAGACTGCAGAAAGGGGATTCTATCTACTTATGGAATGATGATGGGCATTCTCCAGGTCCGGTATAAATATGAGCGGAGTCTTTCTGGTTCAGCAAAGCTTAATGCTAGCCAAAGTTTCCAACAATTTTTGAATTTCCCTCCATTTTGGCCAGAGTATTCTGTTTTGGTATATAAACGGGTGCACTAAAAGACTAAACCATCTATCATCTATTCCGTCTTGGCTAAAATTTCGGTTTATACAAGCTTGCACTAGTCATTTCAGTGGAATTCTGGCATTCTGCCTTTGCCCTATGGTATATAAATCATCTATTCCATCTTTGACTAAAATTTCGGTCCAAATATGCTTTCGGTGTAATTCTAGCTTGATGGTTGAATAAGAGATTTGGGGTTCAATTTTTGCCTACACCAAAAACTAATTGGTGTCTTGGTCTAATGATAAAGAGCTATCATCATGAGTAGATGTTATAGGTTAAAACTCTTTCTAAAAAAAAAAAAGAAGCTTGAGGTTAAAAATATAGTTAAAAATTCACAAAAATTACAACTTGAGGTTAAAAATATAGCTAAATACCCACAAAAAGTTTACACATTAGTCTCAATAAACTACCAAAAAAAATTTTAACTTTTAATTTTGTCTACCCCACAAGGAGCTAGTCAGTATTCTTGCTACTCCAATAAAATCAAAATTTTATTTATTATATTTTATTTTTTTGTCTCTCATCTCTTCCTGCTAACTGGTCTCTCTTCTTCTTCTTCTTCTTCTTCTTCTTCTCTCTCTCTCTCTCTCAAGAACCGATCAACATCAACACTATGAGCCTCTTTCGATCTCCAACAAGAGGGTCTCAGTACATGGTATCACCACACCCAATCTGACAACCTCGGCTTCCTTACTGCTTAACATAAGGATGTTGTTCACGGCTGGGTTTTGTTTGGATTTGATTTGGGTTTGGTTGAGTTTTAGTTGGGTCCAATTTGGGTTTTGTTTTGGGCATTTTGATCAAAACCGGTCGAAATAAAAAATCCGGTGGTATGCACATTGGACTGAGAGGTTATGAATAGACTCAACAGAGCAAGTGGAAAAGAAAAGAAAAAAGAGAGAAGAAGGAGATGAAGAGCACTTGAACAAGATGAAATGAGCGCACACAGCGAAAGAAATAGATGAAGAACTGACTAGTGGAGAAGAGGCAAGTCGTGTGAGAGTCTGGAAAAAATTTTTAAAAAAAAAGTAAAAGAAGACACAGAAGAGAGATTAGAGATGAGAAAGAAAATAATGAGAGGTAAGTGAGAGCTATGACAAAAGTAAAAAAAATTTCCTAGGGGTGAAGTGCAAATCACGCGTGGGATGAGAAATGGGAAAAATGTATTTCCAAGACGGTTCCTTGTATACAAGGACCCCTAATGTTAGTTTTATTACAGAAAAAACCGTTAATAAATTTTAGTTAATAACAATCTACTCATTTTGTTTAAATTTTAAAAAAAAAATTATATTAAATTCATAATTTTATATAATTTGTAAAACATCCGATAACTTTGAAAATTGTACACCGAAATAGGCTGGTACTGAAATATTCCGTTCCAATTGACAAACTAAAATGGATTCTGAAACGGTATTCAGAATATTAATTTTGTGGGATGGTTGATGAGTTTTGTGGGTTGAGGCGGCAGCAGCAATGTTTTGGTGGTTGGAATTGGTTGATTGCATAAGCTTTTTGGGTTTTTGTAGAAGTGGTGGTTGGTTGTGGTGTAGTGGTAGCTGTATATGCTGAGAGGAGAGAAAGGAGAAAGGAGAGAATTTTTTTTTTTAATTTAGTAATAAATTGAGTATTGAGTCTGATGCTTGTGCATATAAAACATCCTAGCTAAACTAGAAAAATTAAAGTTTTTTTTTTGGGTTACTTTAGCTAAAAATCTGAGAAGACTGATGTGAATACTCTTACACATTTTATTGATCAATGATCTCCATTAAATCTAAGGGTGGAAAAATACATGCCAAATCATAATTGTCTTAGAAATTAGTAATCAAACTGCATTAACTCTCTCTAGCCTTTATCTTTAAAAAAAGAAAAAAAAATTTGTCCAGCCTTATGTTCGTTTTATTCTCTGAGTGGAAGTCACCTAGAGGAGAATTTACCTTTGAATTCATCCTCTTAAGTTACTTCTTGCTTAAAGAATAAGGTTGGAGAGATTTATTTAAAGATAAAGGTAGAAGAGAGTTAATGCAATACGATTACTAATTTGACATTAGTGTTTTTTCAACCTTAGAGAAGATGTAACTTAAACCTAGTTTTTATTTTTATTTTTAAATGGCTGTGCACAATTTCTTATGAGTGATGCTAGGGATATTACAAATTCTACTTTATAAGAGTTACAAATTGATGTGTCACTCGTCACAAAAAATTGGGAAAATGTTAAAAGTACTACAAGTTTTGTTATGTAATGCTTACAAATTGGAGGACTTCAACTACTTAGTAAATGAATGTTTCAAATGTGTTTTGGTAATTGGTGATACATCAGTTTTAAGGTCAATGTAATAAAAGTTGTAGCATCCCTAGCATTACCAAACATTTTGCAGTGAAATGTATAGTACCTTTAGCATTTTTCATTTCTCATTTCTAACAAGGCCTCCAAAATATTAGATCAATGGAAATCTAATCCTATTGAAACTCTTAAGTATTTGGGGAAAAAATGTTGTAAATGGGTTAGATCATCAATGATGATTAATTTTCTAAAATAGTTTGAGACTTTAGTAGATTATCAATGTTAGTTAATTAATCTCTCATGTAGTTTCACATACCAAACAATCTCTATCTCTCTCTTAACACCAAAATAAAGATAAAAAATTTGAATACAACTTTATTTAACAATGCATTGCCTTACAACCAAGATAAAGTAAACCTTAAAAAAAAAATCATTTCTTTTTGTAAGTTAGCATTATTTCATCAAATTAAACTTTGTTTTGTTAGTATTAAATAAATGGGCAAATTACACTTTGTCTACTTGTGGTTTGTCCGAAAAACACTTTACTTACCTGAGATTTAAAAATTGGCACTTTACCTACTTCTATCTGTTAATAGTCCATTGCCCACCTATCCACTTGTCAATACTCTAACCCCTTTTAAATGAAAAACATATTACAAACTGAATCAAACGCATTAGAACCTAGAGAAACAAACTTGAGGCTACCCTTCACTCTCTCTCTTCAATTGAGCCACTCCATCAAGATCATCTTGTGAAATTTCCATTATCACTTTTTATTACCATTCTAATCAAAACCCCAGTGATTGATTTTGATAAATTTCCCTCTGGAGTTAAATTCTAGGTACGTTCTCTAAACTAGGGTTTTTAATATTTTTGAAATTGTTGTAGATGATGATAGATTACGAATTGAAATTTGAGGAATTTGTACAAGAATTATTATTAGTGAAGGTTTCTTGAGCAACTTATGCAATGTCTTCATCGAGTGACACTTGTTCTACAACAACTCATTTTTACCATGCTTCAGATGAGGCATTTATTTACTCATGAGATTTTTGTCTTGCAAAAAAATCTTAAAGCTGACAACTTTGGAAGGAGATTTCTGGGTTGTAGCCAATTTAAGGTAAGCAGCAATTTTTATTTCTATTTATTTTGAATTTTATGTTAATGGTTAGTGGTGATGGATTGTGAATTGTGAAATAACATGTTCTAAACTCTGTGGATGTAAAATCAATTCTCAAGTTGGTCCCAAATGTGGCTTCTTTCAGTGGGTGGATAACCATACTTGTAGATGTGAGAATGAAACTGCCCCACTTGTCATTTAAAGAATCAATATGCTTGAGAATGAATTGCAACCTGCAACTCAGAGGAAATGTCAACTAGGGAAATGGAAGAAAAAGCTAATGAGAGAGAAAGAAATGCTTGTGAAGTGTATGTAGAAGTTAGGGAGAAAACAATGAGGGCAAGAGAGAATGAGAGATTGTGTAAACTTGCACTAGTGGTGTCATGAGGATTTTTTGTGTTAGTAATGTTGGTTTTGTGTTTTGCCTCAATCAACAAAACAGAATTTAAGAGATTAAGTCTAGCATGATGGTTGTTTTTGTAATGTTGTTTGTTTTGTTGAGGTTGGCTAGACCATTGAGCTTAATTTAGTGAGTGGTTATTCACTATTTTGTAAGTTGAATGCTCAAATGGTCATTTTATAAGTTGTATTGTAATACAACAACTTTGGTAATAGAACCACTTGATTTGGTTGTTGGTAATAAATTGTTGGTACTTGTAAATTGATAACACTCAACTAACATAACCACACAATGTAAATTCTGCCAAAGTACAATACATAGTAGGACAGTGACAATCTCAAGACAGCAAAAATGTCACAGGAATCAAGACAACACAATAATTCTGTCATAAATGGAACATACCAAAACCTGTCGCAACAATATATTTACCAAAATATTACAACATTTTCACCAGACATTCATTGTTTTTTGTATGCCACCTTGATAACAGGCTTACAACCAAAAAATAAAACATTGTTTGACAAAAGACAGACAAACACATCTTCCAACCAAAACATAAAACATTGTTTTTGGCACTTGACTATTTTAATTACTAATTACACTAGGTCTGTAGACCACAAAAAAAAAATGTTATCTAGCTTCTTTCTATTTTGTTGGTTTTCATATATTGCCCTATCTACTAGTTGAAACTTTGCTGCTCTTGATATATTACCCTTTCCTCTAGTACCCACAGCAATACATCCACCATTTCTTTCACCAGCCACTTTAGCTACACTAATTCTAGGCTACAAAGTGAAGACCACTGTCAAGTTAATGTATGATATAACAAAAACAAAAACTATATAAATATTAGCTGCAATACTTGGGATGATGATGGTCTAGAATCCCATGTCTCTCTTGATACATAAAAGTTTGGTTAGGTAGATGAAGAGAACCAATGGGCCCTGGTAGCAGCTTGTAGAGTTGAAGCCCTATTAGCTGGCAGTAAGGATAAAGCTTGAGATTTAGAGGTTTCATCAAAACGTTGATATGCAAGTTGGGATGCAGATTAAGTTGTGGGCTAAGGCCTTGTTTCGGGATCATTCTTCCTAGTCCTACTTGCAGAATTACCTTCTTGTGCCTATACCACAACACTACAAATTATTGAAATATTGATGCACATGTGAAGCAAGAAGCCAAGTGGCTAGGGTTGAAGTCTAAAAATACTTACATCTAAATACTTACAGCTTTATCCTTTTGAAGCCTTTATCTCCTCTGCCATGCAATCTCACTAATAATAACAACTTTGCAGCCTCTTGAATTGTGCCATTCTTTATGACACTTCCCCCCATTTGATAGTCTTGTTCAGTCTAGAAACCCTATATGGGTTCCTTGGCTCATCAAGGGCTTTTTTCCTTAATTTGTGAGGTCTACTAGGTGGCTTGTAAACATAAGGCGCAACATAAGCAGGTTGATTGGTTGAATAATCCTCTAGTAAGTTTGAAGATATTTTTCCCTTAGGTAGCAAGGATGTACATAATCCTCCACTTTCTCTAGGTTTTTAAAAATATTAGCAATGACATAATTGCAAGGGATTCCCGTTAAATCCCATATCCTACAGCTACATGTCCTATTTTTCAAATCAACCAAGTGTCTTTCACGGTAATTATCAACTTCATACATGAACTTACCAGATGGAGTAGCACAAAAAGGCACACACTCTAGTTTTAACTTCTCTAATTTGTTCTAAATATTTGGACACACCTTCCCAGCATACTTCTCTATACCTTTCCTCTTTGTATAGAGTTTGGTCATTAACCTAACTCTAATCCACTCTAACATTGCTAAGATGGGTTTGTCCCTAGCAGGCAAAATCATGGAATTGAAGGATTCACTCAAATTATTAGCTAAACAGTCAGTTAAAGCCCTATTGGTAAAATGAGACTTCTTAGACCATTGTGCAGGGTTGATGTCATCAAGATACTCCCTAGCCTTGGGGTCTAGATTCTTCAATTGCCGCATTCTCCTCTAAAACTCCCTAATAGTTGTGACTCCAGCACATCTCCATGATGCATCCTTCAACTCCTACCCTTTGTGGTAAACTTTGAAGTTATTGTAAATATGCTTCACACAGTACCTATGCTCTACAGTTGAAAACAACATCTCAATTGCAGGTATAAGACCCTGTTTCACATACAATTAAATAGAAACCAATATTAGTAATATGAATAATCAAAACACGTGCATGTATTAGTAATATGAACATAGAAAGTTTATACCTTCTACCTGTCATTGATAAATACTAGATTTAGTTGCTTTGGATTCCCAATGCCATCTGAAAACTGTTGAAGGAACCAATCCTAGCTGTTGAAGGGAAACTGAAAAAATGTTATCGTTTCCATCCCTAGCTGTGGCAAATAGTATTTGCCCACCAAATCTTCCTTTTAGGTGACACTTATCCAATCCTATGATTGTTCTACAACCTCCTAAGAAAACCAACCTTCTGTGCATTATACCTTATATACATCCTCTTAAATTTTTGGTTGGAAATTTTCATCCTCTATTTTAGTTTGCAAAATAACCCTACTTCCCATATCATTCAACCTTATTGTCTCTGCATAGTCTCTCAGCTTCCCATATTGCAGCTGCTCATTTCCAGTAATCAAATCAATGGCTTTCTTCTTAGACCTATACACCTGACTCACATTTATGTCAACAAAAATGTTAGACCTTACATTGTGTTACACACCAACTGTAGTCCAATTATGGTTCTTGCTGAAATCATGCATGTACTTCTTGACAACATAAGTTGGTGTCATTTGGCTGTGTTAGAAGGTTTTAGGGCAGGTGCATTTAGGATTCTATATCTTTATTTGGAAGGTCAACTCCCCACTAACTTTAGATGCATAACACCTCCATACATACTCATTCCTGTAATAGAAAGATATCTTGTTCTTCTTATTCGATTTGAACCAGATATCCACAAGTTCTTTATAGCATATTCCCTCAAGGCCTCCCTAAACACCTTAGAGTTAGGAAACTTCATTCATTTCCTCAGTTCTGGTTTTCTCATATTAGTTTGAACTTTAAACACTGGCTCTACTAAACTAGCAGCCACTGGCTCATCATCGTCCGACCCTACCAAACTTTCCATGTTATCCTCAACAAGTGGTTTAAGTCAATCATTGACTTCCACACTTGCATTATTCACTTGTAGAGCATTATTACTTGCTGCATTACTACTTTGTTGGAAATCAATTGCTGCTGCATTACTCCTTTGTGGGGCTGCAGTGTCCCTAACTCCATTTTGTGTATATGACATAGCATCCTAATTCCCAAATACATCATCATCAAAATTTGGCCCCTCAAACCCTTCCTCTAACCAATCAAATTCCACACTTTCATTTTGCTCAGCTACTGACACTTCATCTTCTTCACAATCCACATACACTTCATCTACTTCACTCACATCAGCATTATCATTATAATATAAATTACCACCTTCTACCACCCCTGCCTTAATACTATCTACATTATATCCAGGTACTTCAACAACAAGTGGCTTCTCACCACCTTCCACATATAATACTATCCTATTTGTTGACCATGCTACATGAATTTCACACATATATAGCACCTCATCATCCCTAATTATTAGTCTTAAGTCTTGCTCCAAATTACCTCAAGAAATTAGGTAATGATATGTAGTTGTACTAGGTACCCCAAACTTCTCACACATATCTTATATTTTTTTTTAAAAAAAACTTGGCTTATCAGGGTAAACATCTTCAATTGTAGTTATGTTGCCACCTACATATTTTAGGTTTGGGTTCCACACAAAATTGCCACCATAATTAATCTCAACAGTGAAATTCAAATCAGCCATCTGCATATAAATAAGTGCTTGAATTCCAAAAGTGTAAACAAACAAAATAATAAAACACAACATAGCAAAAACAAACAAAAGTGTTTTTTTGGGAGACAACCACATGGGAATGGACCACAAAGCCCACATCTACACATGCTCTCCTCAATACAAAAAGATTCTTAGGGTCCACACAACATAACACAAAAAAGGGCCAAACCATTAGCAACTTTTAACTCATTAACCAATATCTAAATTTTAGCTCTCAACTGTGGAAAATTTCTAACATTTTCTACCATAATATGCACATACATAAACAAACTCACAAATGTAACACATCATCTATTGCAATTTCAAAAAAAAAAAAAAAAAAAAAAAAATTAAAAACCCTAAGTTAGAGAATGACAAAACGTACCTGGAATTTAACTCCAGAGGGAAATTCCTCAAAATCAATCACTTGGGTTTTGATCGGAATGGTAATCAAAAGTGATGATGGAAATTTCACATGATGATCTTCATGGAGTGACTTAATTGGAGAGAGAGAGAGTGAAGGGGTGGCCTCAAGTTTGTTTCTCTATGTTCTAGTGTGTTTGATTTAGTTTGTAATATGTTTTTCATTTAAAAGGTGTTAGAGTAACAACAAGTGGATATGTGGGCAACAGACTGTTAATGGATAGGACCACAGGTGAGTAAATTGTTAATTTTTAAATCTCAAGTAGACAAAGTGTTTTTCGGGCAAACCACATGTAGGCAAAGTGTAATTTGCCCTAAATATATTTATTTAATTAAAATTTAAATATAAAAAGTTTCAAATTAAGTTTAAAAGACTTGACACCTTTTTGCTTTTTCAACAAGCAAAGAAAAAAAGTATTAAAATGACAGTATTGTCAAAATTTACCAAACATAAAAACAAAAACTCTTCATTTCAAGTGCTTCAACACCACCACACACTCTTGGTATGATGGTCACTCTACAAGTATAAGTGCTTGTAGGGAGTGGGGGGTAAGGGTCCAGGTTCAAGTCTTCAAAAAGAAGTTTCACACACATATACATTTAGATTAGGCTAGAGTAAAATTTCTATTTAAAAAAAAAAAAAAAAAAAAGTGCTCTGCTTTTTGTCAACCCGGTGGAAGCCCTTCTGGACTTACGTCCCAATACTCGACATCCGCAATAATTTTTTCCCTAGAGTCTCTAGAGTGTTGGCTTTACTTCAACTCAAAGCACCCAGCGTCCAAACGTTTCGCATGTTGTACAACTATAGTATTATCCCTTACCAACTTGACGGATGGTTACCACCGTTACTACGCCTAACCTTAAGGTATTCGATCTCAGGATACACAGTTTTGATACTGAACTGGGAGTTGTCACCTAGCATATTGTCTTGCAAGTCATTAGTGGTTTTGAAATTAGCCTGGAAAATCGACTTTCATCCTTTTCTATCATCATCCTTATTAGGGGCGGAGCCACTTGGCTCCTTGGGGGGGCCATGGCCCCACCACCCCCCCCCCCCCCCCCCCCCCCCACCCCCCACCCCAAATTTTCAAATTTCCCTTGGAGTATATATACTTGGGCCCCTCCAAAAATTGATATATGGCCCCCCCAAAATTATTTCCACAATTCTTCTTGAGTACTAGTCCAATACAACTTCAAATAAAAGAAAAACCTTGGCCCACATCCAACCCTATCAGCCAGCCCCAAATCCTTAATAAATCAAAAAATTTTCTTCTCTAAACTAAGCACACTTCCAGCCCAGCCCAACCTAAATCTAAAATACCTAATCAACAAAACAAAGGCATCTTCCATCCTCACCGTTCAAAAAAGAGAGAGAACAATTTGACCATCACGACTACACCTGGTTTTTTTTCCTTCTCAGTTCTCAATTCATGCCTCCAATAGTGTCACGCCTCTGCCTTGGAAACAATCTCCTCACCCGCTCGCCATGATGTCGCAGCCTCCACTAGCCCGCTGACTTGTTCATCGCCTCAACCTCAGGCCCTCATCTTAATTCCTCAAGGTATCTCATTCAGTCATTCTCATCTAACTTCTCTCTCTTTTTCTCAACAACTGAACTAAATACTAAAGTCTGAATAGCTTAATAGAAATATCAAATATTTGTATGTGAATGTGTGATATCCCTTTGCCAGCATAGCTATTTATGCATATTTGACTTCGTTTTTTTTTTTTTTTTTTGTGTTTATCGTTATTGTATTCTTTATTCTTGACCAACTGACTCCACTGACTCTATGACTTAGCCTTTTGGTTTTTTGTGTTGTTTGTCTCTTGAGTGGGGGCATGGTGGGGCTTGCATTGTGTAGGTAGGTAGTAAAGTAAGTAAATTATAAATGAAAAAAATTAATCTATGAAAGGCAATTGGGATGAGGGCCGTGAGTCTGTGTATTTTGTTTTCAGCCATTACATTACGCAAGGTAGTAGGGTGTTGTTAATTTATTTGGTTTATGTTGTTTGTTTATACTTTTGATTGATTTGTTTATTTAATTTTTTTATCCTAAAGGGCCATTACTTAACTAAAGGTGTATTTATTTCATGAAAAATCGTCGCCAAACATGATTTTGATGTGAATGTTCTTTTTTGTATGTCTACATTAAACTAGACAGTTTTTCATGTTCATTAACATACAAGAATATGATGATATATGAAAGTTGATAATTTTGTATTCCATAGACTTATGAATTATATTTAGTATATCTCTACACAACCCGGGCCCACCCAAGTAATTATTCCTGGCTATGCCCCCTGGTCCTTATCCTTTCAATTACCAAGACTAAAGATTCTGCGTTTCAAAAGAATTAGTTTCGAAACTGCAACTCTTTAACTAGGCTCCTCTCTGCCTGCCCGGTCCTTGAACAGTTGTCCTTGAAAGTAGTCAGTTTCCCAAGGTGTTTGTATAAAAATATGGGTACCTACCCTTAAACTTTTTGCGTATCACGTATGCAAGGTTTGATAGTGAATTCCCTGCATGTGGTTGGTTACAAATGTGAAATAGACGCCCCATCTCTCGAGTACTTTGAGTTTGGTGGTCCTTTGGGCGATATCATTTTCCTTGGAAAACTAGACAACTTAATTGAGGCAAGACTCCGTATTTGGTCCATTGAGAACGATGAATCTCTGTATGATCTTGGACTTGAGATGAAATTGGATAGGGTATTCAACCTTCTTGTGCCACTTAATAAGCTCAAGTTCCTTTCATTCTCTTATAGTGCTAGAGAGGTAAGGTTCCTATTTCCTTTATAAACCAGAGTCCCACTTCAAGCTTTGATGTTGTTGTGATTATAATTATAATCTTGTCATGTAGAGTCGCGGCTTTGGTTCCTTCTGTTCTATGTTCCAAAATCTGGTCCGACTGGACTATACATTTAATAATCGTAACTGGGATGTTTTACAAGCGTTGCTTCGAGTGGCTCCAAAATCTACGAGTTCTTTTTTTTAAAAGGGTTAGTTTAGTTGGTAAGAATTTTTTTTTTTTTTTTTTTTTGAGAATCCACATCATAAGACTTTATTCAACTAAGGCTATGAAATCAGCCTGAAGTACATCTGCAATCTCTGGAGGTACTCTTCCATCCAAACTTGTAATGAAGAAAATGAAATTGCCCGCCTCACAATCAAGTGGGCTATACAGTATTACAATGCCTCCTTACATGAGAAAAAGAAATAGTGGAGAACTGAGAGGCTAAGTACTGTATATCATTGATAATATGACCAAATTGTGCAAGGCTGTGAGAGTTTGACTCCAAAGCGTTTAGCAAATATTACCTAAATTTACACTTATCGTCATCTTGTCTCTGTCATCAGAGTTATGGTTACCGTAGGTGTCATCATTGGAGTCCTGCTCATGTTGATCAAGAACACAACCAGTTATGCTCTAGTGAGCCACCAAAGGATCCTAATTCTCTGTCTTCACACCTTACAACGTTTTACTTTTGTGGATACAATGGAATTGAAAATGAAGTGGAATTTGTAAAATTTATTCTAAAGGAGTCAAGACTCTTGAAGACAATGACAGTTGAAGTTGATCGTTACATGCCAAAGGAAGGTGTGTCTTGAGAAACTATCGATGTTTCCAAGGAGTTCTAGCACACGTCTACTTACAGTTAAAGGGTATGGTCTCTCTTCAAATGGTAGCCATTAAATAACTAAAGCATGTTACTAAGTTTTTATTTTTATATTTTTATTTTAATTTTTAAATTTTATAAAGAGACCATTTTGCGGTGATAAAGTTGAAATTACTCTTTTCTGGTTGTTAATGTTTTGCCCTATTTATTTGATGGAGAGAGAGTGCGTTTTTTTTTTTTTTTTTGGGGGGGGGGGGGGGGGGGGGGGGGGTTGGAATCAATTATTTGTAGTTCTACAATTACTTTCGATTAACAACAAAAGGTTCACAAATAAACTTTTGCTGCCTCTTCATATGCCTAAAGTTGTTAATTTTGGATATCTCAAATTTTTTTTTGGCCTAATATTGATAATTAAAAATAGTTAAATAATTAAATGTTTATGTTGGAAGTGTGACCACGAAAATTATATTTTGAAAGAAAAGCTTAGAATTTTAGACATTTCTCTTAAATTCCATTTTATTAAACAATTTTCACCAATATTTGTATACACACGAATGTCTCTTTGGTGTGACAGGTCAATGATTGTTAATATCCTTCTATACTTCTATTTCCAATCATGACTATGTTCCAAGGTTTGTTTGCCTTTTAGTAATTTCTTTTAGGTGAATATGGAGCAATGGAGTTCGTTATACTCCCAAAGTGATTAGTTATGGTAAGATGCACTTCTTTGTGTGGAAGAAATGATAAAGTAAGATGTTGAAGGTAAATCACTTTGGATGGAACTTTTGCCTTTTTACTGGTTTGTATATATTACAAGTTTGGGTAGCATGTACACGTGCCACTCCTTGAGTGAGAAATTTAAAATAGAACTTTTATTTGAAAAAGTATGAAACCATGTACTAAAATATGTTTATTATACAATATTAATATCATTCATATAAGAATTTTGATTACATACAAACTTAGTATAGATATTTAACATATGAATATCTATTAAAAGCTTACTAAAAATTTCTAGGAATGATAATGAATATAGCTCAAGGAGTGGGTAAACTTAGTGGTGAGGTGTACTCACAAATGTGAGGTGACTCCCGCACAGTTTGGCAGGCGCGTACCTTCAGCTGGGAGGTCTGTCAGCTGGCTCCCTGCTCGGGGGTGTAATATAGCCATAAAGGCCCTCATTTTATCTTTCTCAAAAAAAAAAAAAAAAATAATGAATATAGCTCACTAAAAATTTCTAAGAATGATAATAAATTTCATCTTCCAACAATTAGTAATTGAGTTTTTCTTAGATATTGTCACAATATTTGAATTTTCGCAATGAATGATATCATATACAATTGAAAATTCTTCATTAAATACTTACAACCATCCACAATGAAGATATTTATTTAGACTCCATTCTTTATCAACTTACATTTCATGCGTCTAGCTATGGTGTTTAGCTTATTTAGTTTTTAATAAACACCCTTTTAAGTAAGAAAATAAATTTTTTTTTAAAAGGATAATAAAGGCTTGTGTGTCATCAAATTATATAAAGTTGTAATTTTAGAAGATTAAAATCTACTAAATCAGTGTTTTTCTGGGTAACAAATAGAACAATCTATATTACCATCTCAACTTACCAAGCATGACTACCACATAAAACTCAAAATATGTGAAGAAAATTTTTGGGATGTTGAAATTTAGTGGAGGTAGTTTAGACATTGCACAATAGGAATCATAAGATTCCGTTAGGGTTTAATTGAGAGAGTAACAATAGAGGGTATTCAATTATTTCCTAAATATAAAGGAACAAATATTGCTTGGTTTTAAATTTTAGGGGGGAAATTGTGAACTAACCTAAACATAAAGGGGGAAGAGGGGGTTTTTTTATGGTTGATGCATAAAAATTAAAAAAAGAAAAATGGAAAAAAGGCCAGCCTAAGAAAATTGTGCATGAAACAACAAATTTTGGCTCACAAAAATTGACTAAAGCAAAAAATGTTAGAGACGTAACAAAATGTCATAATATTTTCACAATAATTTTATTTTTAGTTGTTATGGGTCTTGGTCTAGTTTATTATTTTATCTTTACCTATAAGAAATTTACCTCTTAGTAGTTGTGAAAATATTGTAACAACAACAAAATGTCACAATATTTTTTTGACAATATCTTTATTTTCAATTGCGTTCAGTCCTGATCTAATAATTTTTTATTTTATTTTATTTTGACTTATAAAGAACTTACACATTTACAGTTGTGAAAATATTATGACAAAAAAAAAGTCACATTTTCATAATACCTTTATTTTAAGCTATGGTAGGTCATAGTATGATATTTTATTTTATTTTGATTTTTAAGCAACTGATAACTCCGTCGTTGTGAAAATATTGTGATAACAACAAAACCACCTTCTACTCTCTTCCTTTATTCTAAAAAAATGTACATAAATAATAAAAACTAAAATTCACAACAACACGCTGATGTATATTGCACAAGTACTATAGCTAAAATGCATTTGGCACAATAAATGCATACTTGATGTGGGTGACTTTTGGGGTTGATTGAGCAAAATTGGCTCTTATGCCATTTTGCATGAGCTGATGAGAATGCTAATTCTAAGAAACTTACACCTAATTGTGAAAATACTATAACAACAACAAAATATCACATTTTTACAATACTTTTATTTTAAGTTGCGACACATCTTAGTATGAAATTTATTATTTTATTTGATCTATAAGCAAAATGACACATTAGCAATTGTAAAAATATTGTGACAATACCAAAATGTCATAACATTTTTCACAAAAGCTTTATTTTTAGTTGTGATTGGTCAGTTTCTTATTTTATTATATTTTATTTTGATCTATGAGGAATTTATGCCTCGACAATTTTGAAAATTTTGTAAAAATTTATTGTGTTAGTAACTTAGTATAACACTCCTCAACCAAACACTGTATCACCCACGTATAAATATTTTAAAAAATAAAAAATGGAAACGAGCTCAAAGAAAACTAATATGAACGGTGCATTGTAGCACAACTTCATATGGATGTTTAATAGAAAAAGGGGTCAGCTCTTGTGAAACGGTGTTGCTCATTGTTGGAGATTTGACAGCAGATCCAACAAAGCAACACCTTAGCAATTGACTCAGCCAAAAACACTGTAGACACGCCTACATCAAGTTTTGTCTTGATCTCTCACTGAAACCTGGCTCTTGTTTTTTCGCAACAAAACGCACGGTTTGGACTCACAAAAAGACAAATACTTGTCTAAACCAAAGCACTGTAAAAAGTGCTCAGGACCCTTTTTACTTTTTATATAGTTAGTAGAAGTTGAAGTAGAAATAGTTGTAAGTCTTTTGTAGTTACATAGCTAATTTTTTTTTTTTTGGATGAGAAACTCATTGAAAAAAGGAAGAAATTGTCAAATGCTTTTTTTGGGCAAACTAAACAGCGTTTTGTCCTATTTTTTAAACTAATTAGAGAAATGCCCCTCTTTTGAAAATCAATTTTTCCAAAATCGAGTTAGGCCCTATAGCAGCATTTTTAAAGGAGTCTATAGTGACGTTTTTTAGGACCTATAGTGACGTTTTGTAACTCGATTTATATGAAATCGAGTTGTAGGTAAAAAAAAAAATAAAAAAAATTGCCTATAACTCGATTTAATGGAAGTCGAGTTACAAAACGTCACTATAGGTCCTTAAAAACGCCGCTATAGGACTCCAAATTTTTTTTTTTATAACTCGATTTTGAGAAAATCGAGTTTCAAAAGAGGGGCATTTCTCTAATTAGTTTGAAAAATAGAGCAAACCGCTACTTAGTTTGCCCAAAAAGGGCATTTAGCAATTTTGTCCTTGAAAAAGAGATGAAAAAATACAATTGAAAAAAAGCACGTAGGCAGTGTGCTATAGAACAACAAAATATCTAAACAAACTAGTAGTGAAAGTACAATAATTAAGTAAATCATGCAAAAATTAAAGGTAGAAATATTTGAAGCATTTGCCCATTCAAACAGTGTCTAAACAAAAGAAAGTTTCAAGTCAATTTATTTTCATTCCCTTCAAAAGTCTATGCAAACTTTTCCCTCCAAATATCC